>QVOA01006848.1:0-25510 GCA_014825685.1 Pseudomyrmex cubaensis | reverse complement strand
CCCCGCCCACATATGTACTATAGTGTGTGATATAAGCAAAATATTTACTTTGTAAATGTAATAATAACGACTATGTACAATCGGGATCTATGCAAAGGTTTTTTGTGCAAACGGGATCTAGGCAAACGGAATCTGTACAACCGTCGATCTGCGCAAAAGAAATCTGTTCTATCGATGCCCTGCCATATATATATATATATATATATGTATAATAATTAAATATAAACTTCGAAATATTCGGAACTCCAAAATATTCTTTTTTCAATTTAATGATCAATTTCTTTATTTTTATTTTACGTTATGTGCTCGAGTTTCATAGAAAGATTTAATCAAAGAAAAGATTTAATTAAAGGAAAATGCATATTCTTTGCAAGCTATTGCAAAGAAAACGATGCATGTGACGCGAGTTGGCGTGTTCGAAGCTTTCGCGCGCTTCAAGTAACTATACGGACTTGTGACAACTTGTCGACAATGATACAACTCTACTGCCGGGCTACAAATGGACAACGGGGACTAAATAGTAAAGTCGTCTCATGCAATTATAGATTCGAGTCTGAACCTCAGAGTAAAAGAAATTTGAATGGAATATATCTACATCATAAAAGTTGCATCTTTTTGATCTGATGTTTGTGATAAGATTTTTTTACGATGCGTACGATATGCCGAGTCACATACATATATCCACGCATACGAGACACGCACGCATCGTAGCGCTCATCTATTTTCAGAATGTAGGCCAATTAATCCCGTTGCATTTTCGGCACGCGAAGGAAAAACGAAAACATTACAAGTGTCTCACGGAAATAGCCACGAGGATAAATGTCCAAGTACCGGTCGCGCTCTTTCTCCCTCTGTCTCTTTCTTTCTCTCTTTCAATGTCCTTTTTCGATCTTTCGCATTTCTCTTTCCAAAGTGAAGGTAAAGTATTAATGCAATAATTTAATATAGAGAACATATGTAAGTCCGTCAGTTACTTTAAACGTACCGCCATTCTGACAATGAGAGGAAGTTCGCGATGTTCGCACGTTCATGTCTATCCAGTGACGCATGAAAGTTTCTGTTGTTACGTTTTAATTATATGTTCTTAAATAGTTTTTCCTCCACTTTTAAAGAAAATTGATTTTTCTTTATTTAATAACATATTTTTTCATAGTTTTCTACTTTGAATAATATAACGTAGAACGTTGATGAAAAAGCTATGAGAAATCAGTCACGAAAGTTGTGACCAAACAACTTGTGTGACGATATTTCTGCTCCATCTTGTTACAATATTAAGAGTAGGCGGAGTGCATCAAGAGACTCTTGATTTTGATGGCCCTAATGGCGTTTACACGAGCAACCTTCAGCGTTTACGAGCGGATAAATGACACGCGTAGAAACGAAAGTGTCTCTTAGAGAGGATGAGTGTTGAGTAACACATGGTAAATATGACGAGAAATAAATCTCTTAACGCTTGATGGCTTGTATATAAATATAGCAGACGCCGTTATTGCGGCACTTTATAATTTAATTTAAAATGGTTCAAATAGGATTGAATTAAATTTTTATATTTTTGCAACATTCTGAGAGAAGCTAAATCAAAGCAGAAGCGCGAATATAACTCAAATTAAAAACAGTGTAATAATGTGTACTTAAATCAAGATACAAATATATGTATCTGTCAATTTAATGTCATATACTTACTTGTAACATAATCAACAACGTGATTTTCGGAACGCGAGCACTTATTAGAATCTAATTTTAGAAGAGGCCTTGTAAATATTTGACGGAGAAAGAAGGGAGAAATCGATTGCGAAGATCAAAGTGCCTGCATTGTGGTGGCATCGAGTTTTCTTGGCGGTGCAAGTGATCGAAATTGCGCAGGCGGTCGACTGGAAAATAGGGCCGCGCCTTTCCAACGCCTTCTCGAATAATTTATCCCCCAAACGCGAAGACGATGCGTCGCGTCGCATCGTCTTTGAGAAACATCGTCGCGAGAGAAGCGTGTGAGAGAAGCGCCGGAAAAAGCAAACGGGGACTATAATACGTACATATCGTGTATCGAGAAAACTTGCGGGCAAATCGATTGTCAGAAGACGACTGACCGCAAGTTATTAACAAGAGGATTAATAATCTCAACATTGCGGATTGGATAATTGATAAATGTCAAAAAATAAATTGCCGTGAAACTTGACGGGCAAATATCGCAAATAAATATACGAATATCGCACACGAAGACGCTACCGGAAATTCATTAGTTGACTATTAAATTTCTCTAGTTAATTGATAAAAAAATAAAAAAGTTTGAACGCGTATAGATATACAAGAAATACAGTCTCTCAATATTAATCCCCTACATAATGAAATATATAAATACTTTTTTTTACTATTTTTTGATCAAACTGACTTGCATACGTTTGACACAAAAAGTTTTCAAAGAGATTGTTTTTTGCTAGATGAAAAAGCATCGAAAACAACAAAGTAAGTAGGTAGAGAAATTGGCGAAAAATCCAAACTGAACGTGTATAACAATGGATTTATTGCTTTTATTGTTTCCGTAGCGGACATCAAATATTTGAATCCGAGTGTGCTCTCGTTGAAATGCTTTCATGTCCCAGTCATCTTTCTAAAAGCACTTTGTAACAAATAAATAAAAGCATATTAGGATTTTTGTGCGCATTAAATGCAAGAAAATATACGAAATTTGAACACGGAATAAAAATTCTCGCTTTTTTTTCACAGATATAGTATAGTATCGCTACGCAAATAAAAACTGGCTATATATGAATGCGAATTTCATGCAGGGTTATTGCCTCCGTAGTATCAAGGCTTACTCAATGTATATGTTTTACTGGCGACACGGAAAGGGCGGGCAAGCGGTGCAGTCGCGACAAAGCATTTTTAACCTTTTCGCTTTCGGAGCGTCGTGCAAAGTTTTAATAGAGCGCTCAAAGCGCGCGCGGGCGAACGTTTCAAGCCAAAACAAAGTTTTTTTTTTTTTAGAGACCAAGCAGTATACGAGGCTTTTAACTTGCGAAAACAATAGGGAAGCAAGTAAATTACCGTAAGATGAAGATTACATTATATCAGATTTAAACTGAGACGCGTGAGACGTAAAACCGTTCGGGTATCAAGAGACTAAATCAGCATCGAGAATCTCATGAATATCAATTCTGAAACTCTTTGTGCCGAATTACTTTCTTGAGAATTAAATCTTCAAGCAATCTTTTTATTCGCTATCGAAGCAAATTTTGGCCGACAAGTCTAATCCGATTTATAATATGGAAAAGGTGCTTATTTCTCGCAGAAAGCTGTCAAAAATAATTAATTAAATCATCTATCTAAATGGTTACTTAATAATACAAAGCAGAAATATTTATCGAGAGTGATAAAAACAAGGTTATCTAATAATATAAAGCAGAAATATTTATGCATTAATATCTTTGAACAAAAATTAAATTGGAAATTAATTGCAAATTAATTAGAACAACATTACAAATAATATGATTCGTCAAAAATAGATTAGTAAAACAACTGTTTCGATTTTTATGTGATAAAACTATAATAAGTTTTTTTTATTTTACCCTCTCTTAACCAAATTACGAAATATTTAATTCGAAATATTTAACTCTGGGTCTTTTGCAATCAAGAAAGTGCAGTATGATGTACCGTCGCGTTTTATGCCGTTTTATTCAACTCTTTCTCTCCGCGTCACGATGTCAACGAGATGACACTCTGTCCGATTACTCAAACTCTGCACGCCAACTCGGGCTACTCTTTTAGCAAAGAGTCCGCGGATAATTTCATTAGTTTCCACCGGTGTACAAACCGAAAGATCTACGCGATATATCGTCTTTGCGTGCGAGTTAACGGGGAAGGAGATGTTGCATGTCGCGAAGAGGCGCGCATGGGTGGGCTATCTATAGCGGCGAATGTAACCGAACAGCGACTGGAGTGTCACTCAAGGGTGACAAAACTCATTAATACCGATCTGCTTAATGCTCCGTTTCGTGTCCGACATTAATCTACTTAAAAATACATCTACATCGAGAGAGAGAAAGATCGAGCAACTCGCCATTTTAGATCATCCGCGTCGACTTACTTTGTAAGACGCAAAGAGTTCTGGACGAAGTGTACGTTAAACACTCGCGTTACGACATACAACCGTGCACGTCATCCTACCTTCTGAAGAAACTACGAAGAACTTCGTGCATCGACGATAGATAGAGCAGCAGTCCCGGATAACAGGAAGTTTCGATTTCGAACTTTCTTCAGTTCTTATCTCGCTCCCGTTTTGTCCGTTAAACTATTTTAAGTGAGTTCGCACTACCACTCGTGACTCATATACCGACAAAATGGAATGGATTATTTTTATATGACCTACAGAAAGTCGCCGACAGCATTCTCGACATACAAAGCTTATTGTTTCCACATATACATATAGTCAATCGTCTTAATAATTTTTATTTCTCTTCGACAGAGAAAAAATAAATTTCGATAAATTGCAATTTTTTTTTACAACAAAACAATAATATTTTTGATATTTTTCGCAAAAGTACGGTTTAAAATGTAATTATTTATTTAAGATATTATTATAATAAAAAAGTTTTTTAAAAACTTTGTGCAATATCTACTTTCCATTTTTTTTTCTTTTTCTGAAGGAAAAATACTTTTTCATCAAAATTTAAACTCGGAAAGTTTATTTGGTGCAAGCATAAGAAAAAAAATACACTTATCGTAAATATTTTCTATTTTTACTCGACGTGTGCGCGAGATTAACGAACATGAATTTGATCTTGCGAGCTCTCTCGAATCGCACGGCTACACAATCTTCAGTTACTAATGCAGCCTTATGTGATGCAGATGTTGATTTTTTGCGCGACAGGACGAGTCATGAGCGACTTTTTTTTTTTTTTTTTTTTTTTGCGAAGAGACACGCTGCGAAAGAAATACCAGACGCTCTTGTTTTCTGTTTCTGAACAATTTTCCATATCACGTGCACCTACATGTCATAAATATAATTTTACATATAGCAATGGTAATTTATATAGTTATTCTTACAACGCAGCGCTATTGAAATAATCAACGCAATTAAAATTATCGACATTATCCAGTTCTATATTCTCGGTTGCGCGCTGTAAGATATTTCGCTTCAAAAGCAAAGAGAACGCGAAGAGGAAGAGAAAGTATTTCACCGTGGCGTTAAGCATTTTCCCTCAAGAACCTAAATTTGTAAGCAAGCCGTACGCAGGATGGAACGCGAGTAATACTACTCACCGTTAATTGGTTGAAACCTTGCCAAAGGATCCGAGAATTGCCGAAGTCTGTCCATCACATACTGCGGCGACTCTCCATTCTGCAAATAAGAGAACGAATGTAGCCGCGTGAACTACTGCTTTTCTCTCAATATAGTTGTTCTGTGCGCGACTGTGCAAATGAAACACGTCACGAGTACATCATCCGCAAGCTAGGACGAACGTGCTCCGGAATAATAGATTCTCAATAAGAGAGAGAAGGAGGAGGATTAAGAGAAGAGACCAGACATTTAAATTAAATTGACTGTGGCTATATATTGCGCAAATACCTTCCGATAGGAAAAGCATTGATCGCGAGATTAGATACTTTGCTTTATTCGCGCCCATATCTACGAAGCTTGCTGATTTTAATCGCTCTTTCCACATGTTCTATCGGTTTCTCTCATCTCTTCTCACACAACCATAATATACGTTCATCTTGTAAAACACATATATTCCACTAGAATTTCTACGAAACTTGTTTCCTGCTTAGAAAACGTCCTAAGAAACCGATCTGACAGTTACGTCAATAAGTACTTGTTTTACAATATGAAATCTTTTCTTAAGACGGAACATGCTTTCTTTATTTCTATTGTGCTACTATTATCTGTTTTGATTCGATGTTAAAACTAATTCCGGAGAAAAACTATATCTTGCAACAATTGGATTGGTTTTATATCTTGTAATATAAGGGAAGAGTGACATGAAAGAGCCAGTTTTAGTAAAGAGCCAAAAAAAAAAAACACTTTTTGAAACAATCAAACATATAACGCTTATTATTATATATTTTTTTTGCTCGTGAAAATTTACAAATGAAAAGAGAGCTAATACGAGCCGTAAACAGGATGTTCGTGTTTTGATGATTCGTTCAATTTTTTGACGTCAAACGTTTCGATCCGTATTAGGATCTTCTTCAGTGACAACCTATTTAAAATTACCAAAAACAATTACAAAAATGTATGTCCATAACGCTTATTGTTCCAATTTGTTGTTTATTTATTTATTTATGTAATTTAATAAACAAAAGACAACAAGATTAATAGACATATTTCCACTTCAAAAAAAGTAAAATTCGGCTCTTTTATAACATGATGGCATTGAAAAACTGTTAATAGACATTAATAAACAATTGTTACAAAAATGTAAGACTAGTTTTATTAAACAATTTCTTCAAAATTAACAAAAACAACATCAACGTAAATTCTTTATATATTTGTTACTTAAATCTAAGTAACTCTTACTTTAGTAATCAGACTTTTAAACAAACTTTTAAAATTACAATTGAGAAGAAAACTAAATTTTTTAGGTATCTTTAAAAGTAATTTTGACAAAACACTAATTTAGCGTCTCTTTTATTCCACATTTTTCGTGTGCTCAACCAGAACAATGTTTACATTAAAACCAGACTTGCTTACTCTTTTTTATTGCACACTATTATTATTCTATTTTTCTTTTTCTTCTTTTATTTGTGATAATATTCCGTCAGAATCTGAAGAGAATCATTGTTACTACATTCACTACTGTCAGAGTTAGATTTTCTATTAAGAAGTTTTATTGATTTTTTTGGTCATTTTCATAACAGTATTCTTTTTTTGTTTTGACCCCTTATCTTCTATATTTTATCTTTTTATTCGGTTCTTTTATCACACTATAGTCCAGCTCTTTCGAAACTTTTCCTCTTAGAAATTATACCCTTCAAATACACTACAAAATAAGCTTTAACTGAGAAATATTTATATCATTAGGAGACTAAATATATACATAAAATCATGATATAATAATTTTGTTGTTACTTATGTACACGAGAATGTTAAAAAACAAAGAAATAACCCAAAAAATTTACTTTTTAGTGACAAAATCTTTAATATGGTACAGCAGCGCTATTTATTTTTAATGATCTGTCAAATATTTGTAGGTGACACACTTCTAGGTAGTATTGCTACATAAAAACTAAATCTTTCGTGTGATTTTTTTGTTCTAAGACTGTCGAATAAATGACGATAGCTCTTTCAAAACATGGCTCTTTCGTGCCACTTTTTCCCTATAGAGAATTAGAAGAAAACGTTCGTCTCTTGCAAACCGCAAATCTTCACTGTTACATTTATGTATGCTCGGTCACTCAACTTTTGATGATAGTCTCTTTTTTAGCTGTTTAACGAGACAACGTGGATCATCAGCGACAATAATCCATCGCACCTGAATGTGGGCGCGTAGTTTGTAAATCAACCAAACAGAAAATCGTTTATCATATGAGCATTCTTTGCGGAGTAGCATAAGGCAAAGTAGTACGCCAATATGTGTGTTACATCATCACACAGTAGCTATTTTCAGGTAAGTTTGTTTAATACACCATCAAAATATTGTTGATTTATAAAAGAATATGTTGAAAACAACTGACCACATTTTTATTTATAATTCAAATGACGTAAAACAAATTAGATCTTATGTTCTTGTTCTTAAACAATTGAATCTAAAATTTGTTACGTCAAACTTTTAGGATTTTGAAAACACATTATTCAGTTTAGCTGAACATATACGATATATATATATATGTATATTAATTGTGAGTTTTACATCCGATTTAGTCAAAAAAAATATATATAGTTGAGAAAAATATGTCAGAGAAATGTATATACGTTGAGAATATCTCGCAAAGACGTAGAGCGATCGAGATAACGATCAGCGTTTTACATACATATATAAGCTGGATTTCTTTCAAACTACCGGAGATGTTCGCGAGTGAAGTGCTCACGAGTCCAGATCTAAATCGTCGCTTGACTTTGCGACGTCGCAAATTAATCTCTGCCCGAGTTATAGCGACTGTGAATTCCGGTTCTGCTTGAGTGAACTATTAACCCAGTCGGCGGATTTCAGTTTATCCTACGGTCGGAAGATCATTCTGAAGGTATTCGCGAGTGTAGCGTGACGAGACGATAGGTGGGAAGCAGCGATGGGAGGAATCGCTGGAATTATCGTTACCCGATTCCATGCACCCCGAATTCGAAGTTCGCGAAATTGGGTCAGTTGGCTGGCGCATCGGCGGAAAACGCGTTGGATTCGCAAATTGAAAATCGAACGCGCTGTGCATTTTATCTACGTTCTCTGTGTTGTTCACATTAATTATGAAAAATGCGTCGGAAACAGCATCACAATCACTTTTTTGTCCAATTTTATTATTTTTGCAATTTTCATGCGAATTGTAGTTAGTAACATGTACTTTCATTGTTAATTCATACGTCCGAGAAAATGCTGCATAAATAAACCAATTTATTTAAAATTATTGTTCTTTCCGGTGATTGTTTTATTATATTACAACTAAATGCAAATTTACTTACACGCGTGTATTTTGTACATTCTTTTATGGATATAAAAACACTGTTCTCGTAATTAATTGCAACAATTAACAAAGTACTTATAAACGCTAATTACTATTGTTATATTACGGTCTTGTCAAGACCGCAAATGTAATGTTCTCTGTCTGTCTGTCTCTGTGTGTCTCTCTCTCTCTCTCTCTCTCTCTAAATAATGAAAATAGCAAGTGGTTTGAAATTATCCCCAGCTTCATGTTGTCCGAGCACTTCACTTACCGATATATGCCAAGAGAACCACACACAGGAAGAGTCACGACAATACGACATAAATTCGGGATATAAATTCCAACATAAGTTAGTGCGACAAAATTTACTTTTGCGCTGCTTTAATTTCATGCACTTCGTTACACTTTCCATCTTATGTTTAAAAAAAAGATACAATAAAATGTAAAAATGTGTTGACGAAAAGAAGTACGTATGACCGACAGTGTTGGTCGAAAATTAAAACTTCGAGAAATACACTTTGATAAATTCTCTTTCTCGCATTTATTTCGAACCTTATGACTGTTTCTTCTGTATCTCGGAGAATCGCGCAAATATGCAGTAAATGCGGCATTCAATTAATCCGTCCACGTTCGAAAGCTCTTTCGAACAGCTCCCGTGATACGCATTACATCGCGCCGTAATACAAACCCGCGTAATCATACCACGTAATCACGACATAATTGTGGTAATGCACGTGACTGCGAGCGGTGCGCGGATTTGGCTCTAATTAGACGGTAAAATGTGCAGCACAAGCCATTAGGCGAAAATATGTCGCTGAAAATCGCAGAGAAATGGAAAAAGGAAGAAAGAAGAACTTTATATTTCCGAGATAGAACACATTAACTTTTCCGCAAAGAACGAGAAAAAGAAAGAAAAAGAGAGAATCACTTTTTCAAAAAAAGTGCGCAAAGACGCAAAACACACACGTAAATTGAACAACATAACTTGCATTCTCGAAAATTAGTGTAACATATTTCCAGATACACTCGCTCGTGCGTGGATCGTCCTCCAGAAACGTCTGTCTTTGGGAATTCAGAGGCGAGAGGATATACAGAAGAAGGACCGTCTTGTGAGCCGTCTAATGAATATTTACACGACGGCATGATGTAAAGAGAAAGAGGGAGAGAAAGAGAGAGAGAGAGAGAGAGAGAGAGAAAGAGAGACAGATAGAATAGTTTTTCCTCGGTCGACGCTTGCGGCGGCAAGCGTCGTAAACTCCGGAGGATACCGTTGGTCTCTACGAGCCGTCGTCTCGCCACGATTTAGAGCTGCGTGGTCGAACCGGGAACGTTTACCGAAACAAAATGCCTCCCCGGGTCCGAAACATCGCTCGTTACTTACCGATCGTAGATTTTCGCCGGCAATATACGCGGACGTCTCTCTCGAGAATATATAAACGCGCTAATGTACCCGCGCCGCGTCACGGGATCAAGGCACGATAATGCAACGCAGATCGCGACGACTGAATAAATTTCGTATAATCGCGCTACCGGGAGAATACGAGCGAAAGAGAGAGAGAGAAAGGACCGCGCGCTTAAGTGCGAGATATTCTCGCACCGCGAGTAAGTGTTTCGGATCACACTCGTGGTTATACCGAAAATCTTTAGAGATTCGCGCGGAAACAGAGATACAAGAATCTCTGCAAGAGATGCCATGTGAGATGCGATGAAACAACGCTTTTGAGGACGCGTAAATCTCGGGCTTGTTTTCATTAGTCACGATATACATGTATTTGTAATCGTAATATTCAAACATTGGCTATTTATCCATCACGAAAGATAACAGTCGTAACTTCGACAGTTTCGATATTTTCTTGTTTTAGCTTTTGTAATAATTTTATTGTGTGATAACTATAGATTACTGAACTTTCACTGTTACAAGAACAATAAGATTTTACTCGACAAAATGCCAATTAAAAAATGCAAGCTATTTGCAGCGGAGAAAAGCGATAGTTTTCTCATCGGATGGTTTATTCACCGATAATCCCGGGCGTGTCGCCAAACGCGACTTGTTTTGAGTCACATCGTGTTTTTTTATAATCCTTTATTCGCGCGAAAATAATTCAATTTAATTTCCAAAGAAGAAACTAGACAGAAAAGCGGTAACTACGTTCAATCTATAATAAAAGCGGTATGCTTCGTTAAATACCAACGGCCAGCATTCCAGACAAACAAGCGTTTTTCGCGCCTTATTAAAATTATCATGATAAAAAATCCAAGAAAAGAATTTTCCGCGATCCAGAGAATCACACGTATGATGTTTTTACTACTTTTGTGACGTTCAATTTCTGACAATAAACCTTTCGCTTGAACGAAAGTTTGGCCTAATTACAGTGCAAATAAAACAGACAGTTAAATTGTCGCTGTCATCGTATTTATGAAGAGTTGAGCTCTGCCACGACATTTAAGTTATCTCGACGATCATCTCGCTTTATAACGTCAGAAGCAAGAAGTTAGATGTTAAATTAAGTTCCGCGTGTGCGCGATTTACATTGAAATTTTAAACAAATAACTTTTCATCGCGCGCGTAGAACAAACAAATCAGAGGCTTAAAGGATTTCAATAAAAATTGATAAACATGAGAAAAACTATGAAAACATAAAGCGCAGAAAAAAAAACAATCGGAAATAAATGTAACAAGGCAGGCAGAAATCAAAGCTTAATAAGAAGCCGCTCGTTCCGATCGACATTGAAAGCTCGTTTTTCCCGTCAGTGGCTACCGTCGGAGCATGGTCGCGGGCGAATGCGCATCGGAGCATTCCAGAGGGTGTGCGAAGTGTGGAATGAAGGTTGATCGGGAATCACTTCTCGTTCTTCACGGCATGCGTCGGCTCGCGCGTCCTTTCTCTTCTTTCTTTTTTCGCTGTTTCTTTTTTGCTCACGTATCGATCGGCCGCGACGCGCGTGTCGAAACGACGCGATTGTGAATATCTCGTTCCTTCTCTCTCATCCTTCATTCATTTCCACAGGCGGCGGAGCACATCCCGCTAAACACCCCGTGCGCATTTTATTCGGCCCCATATCATCTATTTGTCCTCGGCGCATCTATATGCGGCGTCGCTGCGAACTATTTTCGGAGTGAAAGCGAGCGACTCCTCTTCTCTCGCATCGTTCACCGCCGCGCCGTGTGTTTCGAGAAACACACGGCTCCGACATCCAGCAGCATGATACACTCTTGGCAGTGATACGCGTTGCGGAAATGCAAGAGTGCAATAGCGTGTCGCTCATGATCGGCATTAAATCGCCGAAGACCGAACCTTACATGTTTCGCAAAAAAATAAAAACAATTATTTTACATGACAGACCTAATTTCTAGAAAATGTAATTGTTTCTCTTTTGCGAGCTACTTCTTTTTTAGTTATTTGAGTCTTAATTGAGGGGAGATTTTGCAGAATTTTGATTGGCTTTCGCGCGGTGCTTACACCGCGTCATCGTTTCAAAGAACTCGCACGACATCAGTGCCGATTATGCTTACGAATGTAGCTTGAGGCGCGAACACGTGATATCTCTCCCCGCGAGAGTATTAATACCGAAGGAAAATCTTCCTCGATGGCGGCTCTCCCCGCGTCACGCGCGGGAGACACACGTTCTCGACACGCGCTTACGGTCAAGCGGGTGGCGACGACGGTCGGCGGATAAGCAGGAGATCGACGAAAGCGCGAGACAAATTGAGCCCGAGGCTTTGTAAAACGTAGTCTAGGCCTGCTTTGCGGAGACATGGGAATGCGGGAAAGGGGGAGAGATCTCTGGAACGCTCCGTGTATGCGGTGCGGAAAAGAGATTCCTGAGCGAGCGCAGGAATTTTGCGGCGGTTTTGTCGCCGTCGTCCACTTCCTCTCTAGGGGAAAAGGGGATTACACAATGAAATATATTTCGCTTCTGTTTCGTGCGCTCGCACCCTCTTTAAATATAAAATCCCGCCGCTTTGCGCCGACTCACAAATCACATTGCCACAGCTCGCGAGAAAAGAAATCCCTCGCGTCTCGGTTTTATTAGATCAACTTCTGTCCCTTATTCTTCGCTGTCCGTTTTTTTTTTTCGCTCTCTTAAGTAGAATCAGTTAAAATTTCACTGATTGATTCAATCATAATAAATAGTTCCAATGAAATCAGTGACAATGTTACTGGATTTTAATGAAAGAATGTCTTTTTTAAGATAAGATCAGTAAATATTTCATTAATTGATTCAGTGACAGATTAATTTCACTGAGAATCAGTAATATTATTGATTTGACATGCGAATTCGCTAGTGGGCGTGTTCAGAAGAAGAAACTGTTTACGGCGACTGTTTGGCAGCTGTTTCATTTTTCTTCTGAACGCACATTGCTTTACTGGTTTTCGCAATAATAACTGATGTCGTGCTGTGAAAAAAAGTCGCAACTCTGTGCATTATTTTTATGCTGCAAAATATTTCGCAGAGTATTTAATAACTGTTATTAATTATAAGTATTGCCATTAGACATAAATAGTATAAAAAATTTATTCGTGCAAGAAGTGAAACGTAAAATTCTTGACTTTACTGAAGATGCAGACACTGCAAAATTATTTAAAGTTATTATGTATAAACGCGTCTTTTGTTCGAAAACGATATTACAATAGACGATCGGGATTATTCAATATTGGAATGCCACTTACACGAGCCACTCTTAAATAGCAAACGGACAAGCGCGCGCTCGCTGCTCGCTGTCAAGGGAAACAAGCTTGTACCGAATGTTCAAATGGCTCTCTCGTTGCGAGATCAAGTAGATCTATTTCTTTCCGGTGCTCTGCATGATCGGATTTATGCAACAGTTTGAAAAAATCTGAGATCAATTTAATCCTCTTCCGCCTTTCGATGAGCCGGAATAATTCACAACCCGAATAAGATTGCACACGAGACACATAAGATTTTTAAATGAAAAAGACCGTTTTTTTTTTTTTTTTTTTGACAAATTCACAACCAACAAGTTTGTCTAGTTCAATTACACAAAATTTATATATTTTGAGATTGAGAAAAATTCGCTAACTTGTCAGAACTGAAAATCTGGTCTGGTTTTTTTTCGGCGATACATATAGAAATGAATAATCCTTCACAGACTTTAAAAATGATCTATGAGTCGCACAAACTAGATCTGTGAGACTCACGCGACTTTAAAATCAAATATCTCTGCAAAAAATCAATTATATTTTCTCAATTTTGTTTTTTTGAATCAACAGTTTGAACAATTCTGCGTCGACCAAAAAAAATTGAAAAAATCTCTAGTAGCTACAAAAATATAAGCGTTTAAAAAAACTAATTTTTACTAGAAACGCCGACGCATTTTTGAGTGGGTCTGGGAGATCCATGTGAAGAGTTAAATTCGTAATTGTTTACTAAACATGAAGCGCATATATGTAGATTGTGAATGACAGCATTGAATAAAACTTATTGTTAGTTGATTGGATGTAACAAGTCGGACAAAGAAGGCGTTCCATGCGAGAAAGAAAAACACAATTATATTCCAATTAACGAAATTATTTCAATTCTGAAATCGAAATAGCTCGCCGAAGCACTCATCCGCAATATATCATTCGACCGTCGCTCGATACAAGATTCAACAAACCTTCGGCAAGCAAACTGAAACTCTCGTTCGCGAATTCGGTGTACATGCATACACGTAGATCATGTGCGTGAAACACTAAACAACACAAAAAAATGAAAATCCAAGCTGAAGCTTGTGCGTTTAGTTTCGCTTTGAACGTTTTCTTTATACACTTGCATCGGCGTATTTTTGTTACGGTAATTATCATAAAGGACACACACGTTCTTCTGAGAGCAAGAAACTCGAGGGCATAACCCTTTCTACGTCCGATGAAAAACACAAAAAAAAAAACGATACGACCCTAATGGTGTCGCGGGTCAAAAACCATTAGACTTAGGTCGGTCGTGTGCGATGCACGTGTCGAACATGTGTGTAACTATATGTGAACCAAGTAGACTTATAATCCGTGCATCTTGTTCTTTGCAGTAGGACGTTCATCAGAAAAGAGTTTTTCTTTTAAATTATTAGAGAGAAAGAAGAAAGAGAGTGTGTGTGTGTGTGTGTGTGTGTGTGCGCGCGTGCGCGCGCGCGCAACTAATACTTTGCTTAAAAGAAAAAAAAATTTTCCTAATTATTTGATAAATTTTCTACCAAGATTTTTGTTTGTAAAGCGTTTAACATTCAAGATTAAAACGTTATTACAGCCGCTCCTCTCAACAATTATGCGACCGTGACTTTTAATTAGTGAATGACATTTAACAGGATCAGATTGGACACGGAATTTGTATTCGGAATAGGAAATTCTCTGCCAAGCTCAATCTCGTCGTATATGCTAATCTTATTAATTTAGGCTATCTACGTGTAATGCATACCATGTTCTCGGCGGAAGGATGATCCTGATGTTCGGAAGGTCGATTTCCTTGCAGCAGCGCCTCGAGACTCTCGATGTACTCGATAGCATTCCGCAATATCTCCACTTTCGGTAAACGCTGGTTGGGGTTGTTGCTCGTTCTCCTCTTCAGCACCTCAAAGGCCTCGTTGACCTGTAATAGAGATTCCATTATTAACCACGCGCGTTGCCGATTGTGCAAAATTATTATCATTATATACTGCATTACGAGGTGTTAAGATACAAAGTGTAAGTATAAAATATACTTTTACAAACGTCAGATTTAAATAAAAGAATAAATTTACATTACGCGACACTAACGCGAGAAACATTTTCGATTATTAATAAATTTACATTATTTCATCACGCGCCACAATTATTTTTTTCCATTGTTGAACATAAAAATAAAAAAAAGTCTATAAAAATTGTCTTGATTTTTACTTAATCTTATCCACGTTAGACAAAGTGTACTTCTCGAATTATTCTCAGCAAGATTTAACATTTAGTTTCGTACTTGAAACACCACTCGTCATTCAATCATCAAAAGCGGCGCTTAACGCACGATCATTTTAGTACGAGAGATGTTTCCCTTCTGTCAGCACGTTCTCTTTGAGATTGTTTACTTCGAAAATACGAATTCATGTGTGGCACGCTTTAAGTAATTACGAGCAGAACAGTCGAACAGCAATGCGCATATATTCCGTAATATAAATATAAAGTGAATAATGCGCATTGTTAATTTTGTCATTTTAAATCGAATTGCAATTGCAATATAATAAACGAATTATTAAGATATTTAAGGCTCATATGGTTTAAACCTAGTAATAAATTCCACGATGGTGAGAGCCGATCGCTGGATGTTTTGCAGATAAATATATTTAAATATATTTATATTTTTTTAAAGTGTAAATTCTTACACATTATTTTGAATTGAAATTTTTCAATTCTGAAATCATATAGAATGCTTGATTTGCCAAATAGGGAAGACATCGGCACGGAAAGCTGAAGATTCTAAGTTCGACTTTTGGCCGAAGTGTTTTTTTCGCAATATAATTTCTAAATTAACTGAGATGGGGAAATGGGTATTCTCATATACGAGATGCAATCCTATATGATTTCAGAATTGAAAAATTTCAATTTAAAATAATGTGTAAGAATTTACACTTTTAAAAAAATATAAATATATTTAAATATATTTATCCGCAAAACATCCTCTCACCACCGTGCAATATAATACATTGAATAAAAAAAACAGAATAAAATTTGTATACTACCGGAAAAATGTAGTTAAAAAAACAACATTTGATGTGTGCGTTTTAAGAAATTAAAAATATTTAAAAATTTTACTATTTTTTTAAATTTTGCTATTTTCTCTAATGTGCATCCAAAGAATGCACAGTTTAGTTACGAAGTAAAAGTTATTGAAAAACATGCAGAGCACATGCGTGTTCTGGAGTTATAGAAACTGACCTTTCTCAAGCGTCGTCTCTCGCGTAAGGTGGCAGCTTTTCTCCGATCGACAGTGATTGTCTTCTTCTTGCAGGCCTTGCAAGCCCACAGAAGACACCTGCGTGGTCCATGCGGCGAGCTAGCATCTAGAACGTGAGGATGAGGCACATGCTCGATCGACTCGTTCGCCTCGCTCGTCTCGTTCGTTTCATTGATCTCATTGGTTTCATTGGTCTCATCGGCGTCCGCGGAGCCTGACTCGAGATCGGCCGAAGCGTCCGCCGATATCACCGACGAGGCGTCGTCCGAATCAAGAGTATATCGAGACTGCGATCTGTCAACATTACGAGAATTCTCTTGACCTTGTAAACAATATTTAACAATCAAATAAGAACATACATTAATTCTCAGTTCTCAGTATTTTATTTTTATACAAATATAAAAATGTATGTTTGTTTTTTGAATAAATCATTACGATGTGAGAATTTTATTTTTTTGTGACTATAAATTTCACGTATCTTTCCAACGTTGTTGCGTCTCTGCATGCCTGCGAGCAAGAGCCGAGAAGCTTGACGTGGGTATTTAGCGAGCAAAATTCACAGATTCTTGCTTTAATCATTCTTTAGTTATCGTCGGCGGTCGGGTAGTTAATAATGGATGCAGGCGCGTAGGTCCGTCAGGAGGCGATTTCCACGATTGGACACGTTCCAGGTGGTCCCGCGAGAACGTATTTTCTCGCCGCGAGAGGAGACAACCTTCCCTCGCGGCGCGAGAGGGTATAAAGACGAAATGCGATGAACGAAGTGAAAATGGTTTAATGCGCGGTAAAACCGTCGTCAGCTTTTCATTGGGGATAACGATTCTCGTCTGCGGCTTTGGTTCGCTCACACAGCCCACCATAAACATGTCGGTAAGAAGCAAACAAAAGAAAAACATTTGACAAAAAAAAAATTGCAAAGAAATGGATGAGATAAGTATGATATAATTTCTTAAATAATTTAAATATGTTTACGATAAAAGTTCAAAAATATTTATTTATTTTAGTTTATACGACGTTTGTAATGATTTTTAATGATTTTTTATTTATTTTAGTCATATATTTATAATAGAAAGTAACATTTAAAATAAATTATAAAAAATAATATGAGGTAAATTAGATATTTTATATAAAAGAACCAAATATTCTATATGAATTTTTGAATTGAATTTAATTCGAATGTTTATGTACATTAATTTACATATATGTGTATTAAAAAAATATACATATATATATATATATGTATGTATGTATATTTATAATGTTAAAAATACTACTTAAGAAAAACAAAGTAGTATTTTTAACATTAAATCGCTGTCAATAGAATGCCGCACATTATTTTTGGAGTCATATCCGAATAAATTACTTTCATTGCTCCACAGAATTTTTAACCATTTAGTAATATATATATATATTACTTAATAATATATATATATATATATATATATATATATATATAGTATATAATTGCACGTACATCCGACTCATATCAATCCTAATACTTAATTAAAAATTAACTCGTTAGTATTAATTTTAATACAAATAATTTAGTGATCAAAAATAATATATATATATAATATATGATAGCTTTGAACAATATCATGTATATAACAATGGCTTTACGCTTCAATATGATTAAATATACGTTGAATTACGTTACTATCTGGTTGGTTTTGGAATCTAATAATATGTCATTCCACAAAAATAAAAGCTAAAAAAAGTGAATAAATGAAGAATTTGGAACAGATTTTATCTCATTGCTCAATATAACAACAATTTGAAAAAACTAGTCACATATGATATACTTAACAAATATAATAAACAATAAAAGTATGTGTGCAGCTTTATTGACATAAAATATTTGTATACGCGCGCACGATATGCTAAAGAATTTTCAAATCTTTGTTGTGATATATAATATTAAAAGAATTTTAAAAACATGTTTCATATTATCTATATTATGTTATCTATATTATATTATCTATATTATGTTATCTTATTATTTACTAATGCGTGGAACTTTGATCTTCTTCTACAAGACAGTAGATAAAAGATAGTAGAACAATATAAAGGGAAAGAACAAAGAAAAAATAAAATCCCATGTTAATATTGTATAAATTTTACGCAACGCTTAGAGTGCTACAGGAAAATGCTAAAAGAATCGTAAAAACGAGAGAGCTTCAAAGAAACGATCAATCTTGTCATACGATACATACCACAATAATGAAGAGTAATTAGTCATATTTTAGAAAGTATGTCCATTAATAGCTGAAGCATCTTTCATCAGAGACGCTAATTCATCAAGTGTCACATTTCCTTTTACGGAAATTCGATATATAGATATTTAAAACAAAATATAAAAATATTACTTTTTTCAGTTTTTCCGACAGTACATTGAACATGCCTATTTTTTTTTTTTTTTTTTAAGATGAGACAAAACCACAAAATATAACATTTTGTTTAGCTAATATAGTTTTAAAAAAAGCTACAATATTGATACATATTAGAACAACACAAAAGCAAATTTAAAGAATTAAAACACTGTCAAAAATTAAATAATTTCTATTTTACATAGATATATATGTATGTACATCATTTTTTATATAAATGTATATATATTTATTATAATAATAAATATATTATTATTTGTATATATATTATAATAATAAATATATTATTATTTGTATATATATTTATTATAATAATAAATAAATATATCAAGAAATACCTGACTCTATCGTTGCGATAGTTCAGCGAAGCAGTCGATGTATTAGTGGTGCCGATGATTCTCGCGCGATCGTCCGTGTCCCTCCTAGAGACATATCCTTGAAAGTACTCGGGTTCTGTGTAGACGCGCCGATATCGATGGGGATGATGATGGTGCAAGTGGTGACGGTAACCGTCATACGGCGACCTCGTGACCGCTTCGTACGCGTAAGGCACCGCGTCTGTCACAAGAGTCATCATTTCACTCGTCGGGAAAAACTTGGTCACTGTCTCGCCAATGATTGCACTCGATCACTTGAGACAGTTCCTAAAGCACATCGATCGTTCACGTGTTTCCTGTTGCGCGAGATCATCACGAAGTTGTGTTACTGGCTGGTAGGTACTCCGGATCGTGTTTTCGGCAGAAAGATTATACGTTGTTTAATTTAATTTCTTTTCAGACAACATTTTTCAGATATGTATATATAGTATATCTCCGGGTACTGGAAATATTTCGTCGATCAATCATTTATACGCGATTTGTTCATTTGTTCTTTCTTCATTATTGAAAACGCACGATTCTCGGAAATTACATTAACATCGATAAAAAGAACAGCTGATCGAAAGGAGAAGTGGCGCGATTTATCTTTCGTATAAAATTGCAAAGAGATGCTTTTGTTCTATTTTCTGTTTCACTCTATCTTTGCTTTACTTTCCTTGATAGTGGCTAATTTGCTTTTATCTTCTTTTCAGAACGATGATAAATCACTGAAGACACGAGCACGTGCATTCGATAGTCGGTGTTAACTCTTCTTAATTTCACCGAGTTTTCGGCCACTTTCAAGGTGTTTGAGATTCTTCCGCACTGATTCGCCGAGCTCACTAAGATTTGTCCGAGTTCTATTTTTTTCTATGCTCGTTATTTAAGTTTACTCAATTTACTTTACTGTTGCCCGTTTCTTCGGAGCGCGGCGATCTTCGCGTATTTCCGATACGACCGGTACAGAGTCTGAACAACTTTGTTCATAAATCGAGACAATTAAAATGTTTTGCGCGTTCACTGACTCAAGTGATTGATGTTACAATAATTGAACACCATAATCCGAAGTGGCAGGTGACGTCGGCGCACTTTTGTTTCTGGAAACGACGTGAAGAAGAAAAACAACGAATCACACACTCTCTCCTTGGCCAGTAAAAACAATGCTCTAAATATATGTATATTGTATCTGATATCGCGAGACGATCATGAGCACGCTTCTTGCGGACTTTTCGCGACTTTTTGAGCCGATCGTTGGACCAGGCGCGACAGATCCGATAACCTTGTAGTCGGAGATCAGAGTGACGACTTGTGGGCATCGGTGTATCGTGGTTCCTCCGCCACATGGCATCCCTCGAGCATGCACGCACTCACACACACATACACGCATATACACACACAGAAGAGACGTGCGTTGGAATATTTTACGCGTTACATGTGTCTTTGCTGGCTGGTCCACACCCAAGCTGACTATTTTTAAGAACACTCAACCAATCGCGACCGGCGAAAATCTCCTTCGAGCCCGCTGTCGCTCCGCCTCTCAGCTATCATAGATGCACGAGTTTGGCGGGAGCTCATCACGGGGTGTGGTTTAATCATTAATAAGAGTTAGATTCGTTCTTTTCGGAGACGAGCTCGCTTGTCGTTGCTTGTTACGAGCCTGGGATTTAAAACAACGCCGGCATACAACAGCGTGACTTCCCTAAGCGCAACAACCTTAAACCAAATGATATTTTTCTACTGAGAGACTTATTGTAATCGTAAATAGTAAATTCATGATCAATTGAGCTTTACTTACTTGTCCGTTTTTTACTTGTTTGTTTCTACATGACGAAATATTCTATACTATTCAGTTTAATTAGGAGAGTTGGAATTTTTTTTATCAGTCTTTTGTTTTATCGAGGCAATTTTATTCGTTGATAGTTTCTGCGGATATTGTGGCTCGCCCCAGCAATTTTAGATCTATACTGAAGCGCGCAAGTTTACAGTTGAATGCTAGCAGAAAGAGATGTTCATTACAGTATGTCGTGGTTTTTGACAGATATTCCAATACGCGCCCGATAGTCAATACGATTTGCGGTTTGACTGAGAGAATCAGAACCTACAGTCGATGAAACTGTATATTACATATACATATATGTGCATACGTGCATACAAGCATATGTGTATGTACACACACACACAGGGAAAGAGAGAGAGAGAGAGAAAGAGGGGACTTCTACAGATAGCCGACGATTACATCGCCGCTAGTTACGCAAATACGCAAACTTTATGTAAATCCAGCGCCGTCTATCACATTTTATGCTCCGCTTTCACGGAATTAAAATAGACTATTGAGCGTCGAATAAAAGCTAAAATTATCCTGGCAGTGATCCAGACGAGCGGAGATAGAAAACGGGATAAAGTTTTAGCCTACCGACACATTTCGCCGAATACCAATCGCTGTAATAACTGCTCTCATGCAAGAACAGTAAATGCGTACATAGAAATGGTGGCGTTAAACGGCGAACGATCGAACATCAAGCCATGTGAATTATTCTGTACAAATATTGCGTACGTTTGGGAACGTCTTGCAACATTTATAATTTTTTAGAAGAGAATTTATATTTTATTTTATGTTGTGAGATTATAATAATAAAATATAAATTGTTGTTTTATCGTTATTTGCTTTTATCTGATCTGAATTAAGATATAGAGTAAAATATAGACTTAGGTCAAAGAACAAGTTGAAACTTGCAAATATCTCAATAACCGAAATGTGTACATATGAACATGTTGATGCTTGCGTAAGAAAGCTCGGAGACAAAGATTATTATTGCACTGCATACGCCGTCCGCGAGTATTCAGCCATCACGAGCAAACACGAGCGTTGTTTTGTTTTTTTTGCATAAAAAGTAAAAGTATTAGATGTCTGTTCTTTTTGGTCTACGTGGCGAATATAGTGAATAATAAAAACTAGGAAAGTTTTTTAACATATAAGTCATTAGTATATTTTTTAACTTTAATGTTCATATTGTTATATTTATTTACAAGGTTTTAGATATAAAAAATATTTCAACCAACATCGACGTGAAGCTAGTTGGTCCACATATAAAAGTTTATTTGTTCCTGACCGTGAAAATTGTTTTTTTTGTTTTTAATAAATTACTTTTTACTTTTCATTACATTGGTAACAGTTTTGCAATATATTTTATTTAAAATTTTTATTATATAAGACGTTGAGGTTTTTTAATTCTTGTTAAGTATAAAGCATTTTACATATAAGTATTACTTATTTTATAAATAAGAAATAAAACAGATTTAATAAAGATTTGATTAGTACATCTAAGTCTATTATTATACAACTTTTAATAGACAATTAATACTTTTGTCTCAACTTACTTCTCGGGATGGCCCAATATGCTCCACCTATAGAATATGTTGGACCACTCTAACTTTTTTCATTCAACATATATTTTTACGCAATATTTTGGAATATTTTAAGAATCTATAAATGCTTACTTACTTCTTGAATTAAATAAATATGCTACCTTTTAAAATAATTCACATTAGTTTATCATAATTACATGAAGATTTATAATAGTTCGAATAAAAAGTGGCTCAACTAGCTCCGCTCTACTCTAATGTTAAATAAAATCTCGCTTTCGCACGCTTAAAAACGCCTAAGAACTAAATTATATGAAGCATTTACTTGTCCAAACACATGCACTTGTCCAAGAACTGTAAATTACAGGAGAAAGCAAGATGACGATTTTTTGAAGAGAAAAAGAGACATATATGATATGTATATCTTATATATATATATATATATTTTTTTTTTTTTTTCAAACTTATTATACCTGTTCAATACCATAACTTTTCTTCAAGTATGTAATTTAAAAAAAAAATATAGATCTTTAAAAAATCCAGGAATTTCTTATCTATTTGCATACTCTCGTAGCTTTACTTGCAAAAGTTGGTTTTTGTTTTAATCGTATAAAGTTTAGAAGCTAATTGAGATCTTAAAAAAATTATGATTATACTTTTTAACGAGTTAAAGTTATATATGGAAAAGTTATTTTCTGGAACATCCTTTCTAGGACTTTGCGCTGCTAAACGCAAAGAAATACGATAACGCATCGATAACGGAAGAGATCGTTTCGTAAGAAAAACCACTATCATTGCCGATAGCCATCAGAGCATTTGTGCTCACAAACACACAAACACACATAATATATATATATATATATATATATATTCCATTAGAATCTTATCTGCATAATTTCACGGTCTGTAGCCTCGGTATATCTGACAGAAGAGACAAAGCCAATTATCGTTAACAACGATCATTGTCAGAAACCTCTGAGATGAGCGTCGGTGCTATCTTCACCTTTTTTTTCTCATCATACGCCATCCAGGAAAAGCGATTCCGTATACATCTTGGATATAAAGACGCGCCCTTCGCGTCCTATAAGTGACCGAGTGAAAAGCTCGCAGACTTGGATTTCATTTTTCATTCGCTGTCGCAGTACCCGATAGTACATACAGTCGAAGACCTGAGCTCGCGCATTCACGCATGCTGTACACGCAGACGCGCTTGCACGCGCGCGCGCACACACACACACACACACACACACACACACACACGCGCGCGCGCGCGCGCGCAAAGAGAGAGAGAGATATTGATATATGCACTCACAAACACGAGGGAGTAGTTCTCTCTTTCACACCCCGTCGTGGAAGCTCGGCACGACTCGGATGTGTTCGTCGCGCCGCGCGCCGGGGTTGAGAAGAGAAGAGAGGAAGCAGGAGGATCTGTGAGGCGCAAAGAGTACAACCCCGAGAAGCGAGACGCAAAACAGGTCACTCTCGCCTCCTTTCAGGATTCGGCTGCTCTGGCTGGGATACCTACATCTGCCAAAGTTCACGGGAGGGCAATGCCTCGCCCACTTTTACGGGAGCATCACGGAGCAATGTCTTAACCCTTTGCGTCAGGCATTATCCTTCTCCACCCGTTTGAAATTTTGTCTTTTCAATCAATTTTCTAACATCTTTGAGATGCAATCCGCGTAGCGTGAACAACGTAAAAAAAGTCAGTAAATTTTGTTAGCGAGAGGAAAGTTATTAAAACTGACGGAAATGAAACTTTCTCCATGAAAGAGAAGTTTCTTTATTCCTAGGAGAGATCTTAAAACAATTGACTTCTCGAAAAATTCTTTAAGTCAGAGACTTATTCTTTGCATGCAATTTTTTTTTTATGCTTTCATCCGCCTTATCTGTATAAAAAAATATAAAATAAGATTTGTCGGGAGACGTAATAAAAACTAAAAAATATATACCTATATCTCAAAGAGTTACTGCAGTCCGTCTCTCTTCATCAGAAAAGGAGACATTATGATGTTTTTTTTGCAGTGCGACACGGTGCGTAGCTTCGTTGTAATCCGAGTGAGTTGGAGTCGTCTTCAATCCTCTTCGATGTGTGTATCGGCCGAAGCGTTACTTAGATGCCATTCTCCGGTATTTGCCGAGAACGTTGCGACGCGTCGACGCGACGACGTCCGCACAAATCTCCCTCAACTCCCATCAGGACAATCTCGTTGTAATCACGCAAACGCTCGTCGATCAGGATAAATGCGATGTTGACTCATTGAATAGTTTATTGTCTTTATGCGGGATGAGGTCTCTTAACGAGAGATAATAAACAACATTGACAAACTGTGAAGACTCGAAAGACAACTCAGAGAACATGTAAAATGATTGATAAAAAAGAAAGACTTTTTTTTGTTTTTACTAAATTTCTAAATAGAAAATATTATATCTTGTACGTTATTACGAAACCAAAAAGAGAGAATTGAAAAAATAATAAAAAAAGAATAAAATGTCTAAGTATTATATTGTGTTTATTTTTTTAATGTGTTTTGCAATGTTATTCACTGACATAAATAAAAGATTCTGATAAGAAAGTCTAATTTATATTTCTTAAAATTTCTTATGTGTGTGTTTTATAGGAACTGCAGATTGATTAATAGTTTAAACTTTACAGTATTCCTGTAGGAAACAATATTCTACAGTATTCCTTTTCTTCGTTTTTTAGCTAGAAATGGTCATCTGCGACCAACACGTAATTGTTATTATGTAAGTATTCCTTTTCTCTTTCTCTCTCTCTAACAAAAATAAATTATAACATTGATTCTCACAAAAGTTTATATATATATATATATATATATATATATATATATATATATATATATATATATATATATACACATATATATATGTGTGTGT
>QVOA01006847.1:0-64296 GCA_014825685.1 Pseudomyrmex cubaensis | reverse complement strand
GCACTAAATAGTTGTTTATATCTCTTTGCTTCTGTAAAAGCATTTTTCATGTAATGCAGTAAATAAACTTAGAAATTAGAGAAATTTAGATTTTTAAAACGTCGGTTTACAGGTCTCTATCTAGTTTACAGGTCGGGCTCCAGTACCCTCTTAAGGAGATTCTAAAGTAGATCTATTTTATCGATAAAACTGAATTTTTTGCGCACACTAATCTTTTTTTTTGGCTTGATTGATAAACCCTTTTCTACAATTAAAGTACATACAATAAGGGATTCGGGACGTCCAAATTTATATAACAAAATTTTAAAAAATGTTTTTCCAACTTAAATTTTTTCATTTTGTTATAGAAATTTGGACGTCCCGAATCCCTTATTGTATGTACTTTAATTGTAGAAAAGGATTTATCAATCCACACAGCCAACAAAAACGATTAGTGTGTGCAAAAAATGTAGTTTTATCGATAAAACAAATCCACTTTAGGATTTTCTTAACTAACTAACGCGAAGGTGAGCTGAATATACAAATAAGCAGATGTTTATACATAATAATGTTGATTAATATTATTATGTATAAACATCTGCTTATTCACTTTTAATTATTTATTTCTATCACTATATTTGTTATATTATATTTATTTTATTTCATTTATTTTTATTATTAATAGTTTTTATAACACAAAAGTGTAATTGTATTTTCTTTTTTTTCTACAGTAAAGCAGTTTAAAAACAAAGACTTGCATAATTCATTTAGAAAAAGGCGTATATTGTACTTTATTTATATAATAAAAAAACTTAGTTGATTAATTAGTTTCACTGCTACTAGTGTATTTGAAACAATGAGTTTGTCGATGCTTCTGATCATTGACAGAGAATTATGTGCAAAAGATGCAGTAAACGCAGTGATATACACGCGTCACGCAACACCATTGGAATGTTTTCAGGTTTTATCGGTTTCAAACAGCAGATAGGTATATGTGCAACGTTTTGTTTTCAGCACGATCGGGCTGCGTGGTGATAGACAATATATTTTTATTCTTTAACACATTTTACAATTTTTTCATACACACACACATACACACACATTCGCAAAGAAATCCTATAAATCGTCACCGATCAAGTTCCTGCGTAATGTATCTTTCAATTAAGAAAATAAATTTCGTCATCGATTAACTAATCGTGTAGTTTCACTTGTTTCCTACGGCGTTGACTGCCGCATTTTATTGATAATCTCCGCTGTGTATCTTAGCCATGTATCTGCAGTACAATCCTCTTGTACACATTCATGTATTCTATCAGTAATCCTGTGGATAATAAACTTTTACTCAAAGGTTAAAAAGGTAAAAAAACTTACGTACACATATATATGTAATATCTGGATTGTGATACTAACACTTTATAATTTTATAACTAAAAATGGTTCTTTTCTTACGAGATTATTATATTTAAATATATGTTTCATAGTCTAAAAAAAACCACGACTTTTTGACTTGAGCAAAAATATGGTAACTTATTTAAATTCTTGGAAAAAAAACTCGAAAGCCTCTATCCATTTTTCTCTCGTTGTTTCAATCATTTTATATAAAAATTCCCACACATTTAGTATGTAATTTATTACACGAGAAGTGCGCTACTCACAAGTGTATAAAAATAATGTTTATGTTATTCAGGTATGTAAAGATACTTGTTAGTAAAGTTACTCAGAAAATTCTTACATGTAAGTAATTATAATCATTCGTTAACTTTTTATCAACTTGAATGTATTATAACATGACTGCCAAAGAAGCTTAGCAATTTTTAAATATTAACAATATAAAGTGCTTAGCGTAGAAAACGTAATAATTGAGAAATATAAAAAAATAAAATATAAAATATATAAAACTAAAATATATAACATAAAAAGAAAGACAATACGTGTGCAGATAATATGTAATACTACTTTTATGGTTTGTTCAACTTGATATGAGAGATAAAAGATACAAGATAATTGTACATATGCGAAGAATAAAGTTCAATTAAAATTTATGCACACGGATACACACCATCTGTTACATAAGAAAGAACAAAACGATTAATAACGGGACTTACTCACAAGATTTTTCAATCATTAATTCATTGCTCTACGGATCATAAATCTTTTCTTACGGGAAACTATATTATTACGTACGCCCACTTACCTATGCAAACTCTTATAAGATCTCGAAGAATTTCCGCGTGTACTGTTAATGACTGTTATAAGAAGCATATTATTGTGAAAATGACGGAACTGCAACACAACAATAGAGAAAATTTATGTTTTGAGTAATTTACGTGTATGTATTAAGTAATGTTACAATTTATGTTACATTAACCTTTCGTGACAAGAGTGTTCCAGATTTACTCAAAATTGCGCATCGGCGTCTCTAGTAAAAATTAATATCTTTTTTAAACTTTTGTATCTTAAAAACTACTAAAAATTTTTTCAATTTTTTAAAATTATTTTATTGACGCAGAATCGTTCAAACTTTTGATTCAAAAAAATAAAATTGAAAAAATATTGATTTTTTTGCGGAGATATTCGATTTTAAAGTCGCGTAGGTCTCAAAGTTAGTCCAACTAGGAAGAATTTTCGAGAAACGGTTTACGAAAGATTAATTAATAAATGTATTATTAAAGTGTTCACTTCAAAATCACTAATATCTTAGTGCAAAGAATCTATTAGACTTCCTAAATATAATTCTTTTTAAAGTTGCAAAATGTTAAAGGGATCCTAAAGGGGATCTGTTTGATCGATAAAAAACTGAAATTTTTTTTTTTTTTTTTACCAAAACCTTATGTTTGAGCGTTGCACCGTGAAGGAAACGTTTGTAGATCGACGGATAATACTTGTTTAAAAGGGAAAAGCGTGCATGCTTGCTATTTTTTGGAACAAAAATTCGAGGAAACTGTCAGCAACGCTGTTTTACTTTGCCTGTTGATAGTAGTTTTTTCAATAAACAGAGACGTTCTGAAGTTACCGGTAAAAACAACTTCTTTTTAGACTGCATATCGTGATAACATTTTGTCAGCATAAAAAATGTACGATGCTAAAATCGTCTATACATGCATACAATTATAATTTTTATGATGTACTCGAACGATTTATTTGAGAGGATTTATTCAATACTTTTTTCATCATATGCTGATATTGATTTAAATATTGACAACTGATAATAATAACGGAAATATTTTAGACAAGTTATTGATTGTCAGTGCGTGTCGGATACCGACACAGCGCGCAATATAGTTACGTGTTGGTTAATTTGACTACTTTTAGATGGCGCTACTAGCATTGGTTATAAGCCTGCGTGTTAAACTTTTATCTTCAACAATATTATTTACATGTGTATTTTACTGTTAATAAACAAGAATGAAAGAAGAAATCAGGCGTAATATATCAGAACACGAGAATAGTGGGAACTGCATAATACACGGGGGTAAGTAAGTAAAAGAACAAAAAAGAATTCATAAGTATGATCTTATACGCGTATTACATTATTTGCGTCATTACAAGAAAAATTGTGTTTATTCTTTCACCTCCGTAGGCAATCGTGTTTGTTGCTTATTATTTTTATGTAAACTTTTATTCATATATATTTCATTTTCTATTACGATCATTCGACATTTGATAATCATTATAGAAGTTTAGATGTGGAATGATGAGAATTTTTATGATATTACACGATGTTTTATTGGTTTTACATCGTGTTGAATTGACAAGTAAAAAGGAAAGCATAACAGATAAATAAAGTAGCTGTTTCCATTAAATTCCGCGCTCGAACAAAAACTTATTACAAAAAAAACTGGTTTCTATGTAGATTGGATTAGATAGATACTACGATAAATATCTGACTATTCCAATTTTATATTTACTGTCATTATTTGAACACATTTATCTTTCCCTTATCGAAAATTTTGAAACGATTATAAATAGCACGAGTGACTTGAGTTTCTATTACAAGAGAACGCCCCCTCCTCTCGTCCTCCCTGCAGTCGCTCGTTTCAAATGAACTTCCATCGTACGGTCTCCACCATGACGTACCAGGAAACCGAACAGGTAAATACGCTGGTTCGCCATCCGCGCGTGTTATCAGAGTCGACACAACGAGGAAGCAACGTATTTGTCGCGACATGGTCCGCGCGTCCCGATCAGCGGGATGAAGATCGGTGGCTTTCGAGCGGGATAGAGGTGTACGGAGGGAGGAACATCCGAGTCTCCCTCCAAGCGTGGAGGCGGCACCATGTGAAACGTGGTTGTTTCGAAAGTTTCTCTGCGCGTAGCTATCCTATTTTAGAAGCGGGGCGTTTTGTGAAACGCTATCAGTGAGGTCTCGAGTCTTATGTGCCGAAAAGTGTTCTGGAATTATAATTCATATGTAGAAAATATATGAGACATTTGGAAAAATTTGTAGTATACACAGGACTATCCACGTCTTAAATAGACAATGGTCCCACTACATAGGACCATCCACATTTTAAACGCGGTAATCATTAAAAAAAACTTGCGAAAAGAACTATGTATAAAAAAACTATTTTTCTGCGCGTTATAAATATGCAACACCATGGTTCCGAATATCTACAAACGAAATTACACAGATATTCTTGAACTCGCTCGACCAAGTCGATAACCCTAAGCTCTCAAAACCGCGAGAAGAGGTGAAAGTCTTCGCTAGGCTCATCAGCGATAAATAAGGAGATCATCATCGTCTGTTTCTGAAGAAGAGAAGGAGAACATCTCTCCATCGACAGCACGAAGACATACGGGGTATGCCTACACCCTATCAACACGCGAGACATGTGCGTGTAACTTCCTTGAACCCTTTCCCCGTGCCCCGCCCTCTCGACAACCCGAATCGCTCGACGGCGAAGCTGGTTTCGTGGATCTCTTCATGAGAGGCACGTCGTACGCGATTTGTCGAGAGAGAGAGAGAGAGAGAGAGAGAGAGAGAGAGAGAGCATAATATACATACTTGCGTACGAGGTAAACGTGGTCTTATATAACAATTCCTCGCGCAACAGCATCTCGCTAGAGTGATTAACATAGGGTAGTATTTAAGCCGATCACAGCGAAATCAATCGATTACTAGTGAACAGTGCATGTAGAACCACGAGGATTACGTCGTGATTATTGCTGAGCCATCTGTGGAAACGCTTTAATGCGCTTTATGCAAATTCCGCGCATAGTTACCCTCGCACTCAAGATTAAAAAAGAATTACGCATCAGAAACTGCTGTATATTAATAGACTTCGTTAATCAGTTATTTTCATTAATTATTTATTTAATTCAGTTATTTTCATTAGTTATTTATTTAACAATGAAGTCACGATTGTTGAAACGTAAATTAATTGTAATGTATTACCGCGCAATGCTGTTTCACATAAAATTTTATAAAAAGCTTTTTCTCGCTTTTATTAATATTAAAACAAAAATAATAAATGCTGAAAATTTTACTTTTTAAAATAATAGAAAAAAATTATCTGTTTTGCACTTAAAAAAGAAAAACACAAAGTTACAAAATCTGCTTTCTTCGATAAACATTTTTCGGGATCATTTTTTTTCATTGCAATATAATTTTTTATATGATTTCTTCATATTATATAGTAATGTAATATTGCCATTATTTTATAGCCAAGGTTTTAATTATTCGATAAAATAAAAGCTCATTAAAGTATTAAGCAAAGAAGATCGTTCCTACGTGATGTGTAAAAAACTCTATCAGACGATGCAAATGATGCTCGTATAGGTGCGTTAAAATTCATGAGTGTAGTGTATAAGTAACTTTGTTCCAACATTATACATATATATATATATATGTATATACATACATATACGTATTTATATATATATTAGTTTCATAACTCTTATGCACTTGTAGCATATTCTATTAGTACTCGAGACTCGTACGCGGGGGAGGACGAAATCACTAATCTATTCATTATTTTCACATTAACTTCCGTCAAAACAGTAGAACACACTTCCAGTTAACTAAGCAACTGTGTGTTTTTGGATCGATACTTACCAGGAAACCGTAAGCTTAATTTCATTAGCATGCGTGTCTGTTATATCGCGAGCATAAGATATGAACGCTTACCTGAAACAGAAAAATTAAAATATACAACAATTAAAACGCGATCACATATTTAATATATTATTATATTTACGTGTTAAATTTATAAGCGTGTTTAATGCTTACAAGAATATGACACTCTATATTACATCGCAAAACTCTTTTTAGAATTACCTCAGACCGTGAGAAATTCAAAGATCTTATTAATGCGCTAATATTTAACGCCTGAACTGGGGATGGCGCACTAAAAAAAAAAAAAAAAAAAAAAAGAGAGAAAAAAGTCGTCTAAGAAAGGAAGGACTTTGAGCGCTCTCATTAAGTATTGGATAAGATGGTAGACATAGAGACGAGATGTTAATCATGGCTCGACATCTCATTATCGTTTTGATTAGCGCGTGTAACCGTCTCGGTCCCCGGCTGCTGTGGTTACGAGCTCTCTGCTCGAAGACGATCAAAGTTCCGCGCTTTGCTCAGGCACTTCACGGCCCAGAAGTTGTCTTAATGAGCAGGTCAAACGTTCCATTTTAAAGGTACAATCATATCACAACGAACCGAAATGTAACCCGACGTACCCATAAATTAACACACAAATTAGATTTTGCTATCAACCAAACGCTGCATACACAAGCTACCAAAACTAGTCAAGTTTACATTTTATTAGCATATTTGATATGTTAATAAAATGTAAAATGCTAAACGTGCTATTAACTTTTAACAATAATAATGTGCGTTACACTTGTAGGAAGAAGTCTTTCGAAATTTGTCACGATGTACAGTTAAAGACAAATTTGATCGATTAAAAAAATAATAACTACATACAATATCGTTCACCTATATACACATTTACATCCATTAAGTGCGATAGAAAATGCGCTTTGGAGAGAACATGTGCGCGAGGAAAAGCGCTTAAGCGGCAAGTTTTCCACGCATGCATGCAGCTTGCGTGACAAATATTTTCCGCTCGAATAGATAATTCATTCCCACGCATGCCTGACTCAATTCAGGATACGATCGTCGAATCGGAGTTGCGAAGGAGTCGACATTGCATTTGACTGTATACAGTATCAATGCAATCCGCTCGCACGCGCGCACACACATACACACACACGCACACGCGGATACGGAGAAGCCGTCATATTCGTTTCGCACAATACGCAGTACGCGTCTATAGCAGCTGCATCAATTCTCCTCGCGGATCTTCTGCGGATACGAAGGGACTGTTAATTATAATTCCACGTCGATAATAAGACCAAGCCGCTTAGATGGAGAGAGTTACGCGACGAGAGTTTACGACAAGATTAGACATGTATCGACATATAGCAAAGTTCTAATCGTCTTTAATCAACAACGCACAACAGTATCAAAGTGTATCGATTCGTCTTTGTTTTCTTTTATCTACAACTCCATCGATCGATAAAAGATGCCAAAGGTGCAACGCACAACGCTTTGCTCATTAGTACTCGAGCAAAGTTCAAAAACTTTGTGCATAAAATATTTTTTTTTTTTTTTTTTGTTTTTTGTTAGCACCTGGAAAACGATCTCAATTCAGTCCCGCTGATACCTTGATAGGAGGCATCGCGTCCATTAAAGAAGTTTAACCTATTCAAGCGAATGACGATGAAATTGCGCGCGTATCCACTTCGTCGTTCAGGCAGCGTTTAATGGTTAATGGAGTTCCAAATCAAATTATTGCTAATGAGTAAAGTTGCCGAGGGTACCACAGAGCGCGCACGCCACTGAAGCGAATACTGTCTGCAAATTATACGGAGTGCCGAGCACTTATTACGTTGTCTTTCGCGAAAATGACGCGTAAGTATGTCACGGGACGAACTTTCTTTAGTCCGATGCGTTTACGAAACAATACTCGTGAGGCTAGTCACGGGTTAATTATTTTTAGTTGAATAAAGAGAAAAGGTCAAACAGATCGTTATCGGTCACAACCAATGACAGAATATTGCAGATATGTTTACACACACAAGGAACATAACTTCCTATCTCTATATTATAAGAAGACAGAGAGGAAGGGGGTAGATTTATCCTTCGGTCGTTAATTTGACGGTTGATAATGATTCGCATGATGACCCTTGTTTTCGCAAAACGCTAAATGATCGCCGCGTTGTTTCGCCGGAAGATTCCAGTTAGGTTGCTTTCCTAACGCAATATACAACGCGACAGATTCGCGACCTGGAATTGGCAATTAACGCTGTCACCGGCGTATAATCGTATCTCGAGAAACGCGTAATTTATCGACTCAAACTCCTAATTGGCTGCGGTATACGTCATGTCGTTAGGGAGCCGCGCACAACTAATTCCCGCAGTCTAACTTCGACATGATGTACCAGCAACGTACCCAACTAGGCGCTGTACGCGAGAACACGTCGCGCAGGAACCTGATTCTCACCTTCAAGCTACACGACGTATAAACATCTGGCACGAGATTTCCCCTCATTGTTACTTCCGGGCCAGCAAGCTCCCTCATTAAGGACACGCGTAATTACAGTCTAAGAAAAAAATTGCCGGCGCTATCGTGTCTTACCTAGAGCACGTTTCTCCGCTCATTAATCCTGTCGCTAATGATAAAATCAGCGCACCATGTGGAAAAGCGACTCGCGCTCATATGTGTATAACAAACGTGGTGTAATATTTCAACGGTGTGAGTGTTATACAAGGATAATAATCGTTATACAGTGTTTTTTTTTCGGGTCAATAAATGTAATTTTTGACAGCGCGCTGTATATCTCAAGAACATCATTAACAATGCATTTATCTCGGGTTTCGAGTGAGTTAAAATAAAATAATCTGAAATCGAGAGATTAGAACAAATCGACGTTGATCGATATATTAACGTCGTTCGAAATAAGATTCGCCGAGATATGTATAACGACACAAATTGAATTTTAACATTACATCGTTGTACAACTTCAAACTATCAGTCCGAGCAAAACACATTCAAGCAAAATATCGTATTGGTTTTGTTTTTTTTTTTTTTTTGTTTTTTTTATTAACGATACGTTATTACTGTCTTGAAATACACGGCGTATTCCGAAATTATACAACATATTTCAAACTTTCCGCAATTTTTCCATTCCGACGCAAATATATATCTCACATAAATCGCGTTGCGAGTCCGCGACGCGACGCGCCTGAGCGTGCTCGTGTCAACACACGTGACACGACCGACGCTCTATTCGGGCACGCCACACGGACGATCGGTTCATGTCTCTTTCATGAGGCGGCGGTTGTAATAGGTTCGACGTGTGTGCGGTGGAAAGAAACAACGCGTTTACATCGCGTTGTTTATGCTTTAGAAAGGCATCCAACTGTCTGGAAGAAGAAGAAGAAAAAGAGGAAGACGAAGAAGAAAAAGTAGGAGACGAGGACGACGGTATGCCGTTGCTTATGCCCGCTGCCGGAGACGATGCCTACTAGCCTTCAGCCGCGTTTTGATCAGGTCGAAGGAGCAAGCGGGATGAAAGGCTAAAGCACGACGGCGAGGTGAGGTAAGGTGAGTCGAGGTGAGGCTGTGGAGCGAATCCCCATGGCAACGGCTTCACTACGGATTCCATTTACCTATCGCTATGGAAACGTGGGGTGGCGCTCAAAGCTGTGTCGAGAGACGGAAAGAGATGGATGGAAATAGAGACCTCGAGAGAGAGAGAGAGAGGGAGAGAGAAAGAGAGAGAAAGAGAAAGAGAGGACGACAGGGGTAGAAACGAGAGAGAAAGTGAGAGAAACGCGCGGAACGGTGAAGAAAGACAGAAGAAGGTTGAAGAGAGATGTTCGGGAGAGAGAGCGGGATGGTCAAGACACCCTGAGAGAAATCACAAGGTAGAGAAGGGACCGAAGTGGTCGTCAGAAACGATAACACATCAACAGATATATCGATCATTCATTCCTACATGCCTACGCATGATACTTTCAAAACTATATCTTGTAATGCCCTTCGCATACTTTCAAAAATCAAATCAATCTTATCTGGCGGTCCTCGTGTTTTTTACGCTTGTAAAATGAAAAGAAATTTCTCGTAAGCCAAGTTTTTCGTGCAAATAAGGTTTTACGTTTATTGTTGGCACGAGCCTGAAAAAGACTGCAACAGGTTCCTACTTTTAATAACTACGTAATAAAAACAATATTGTGAAATATGACGAATATGTTATTTAAAAGTAAACAAGACTCTCCAGTTTTTTATTGCATGTAAATTATAAAAATTTGCTTCCATATTACATAAACAAAAATCACGTTGAAGTTTGAATTGTTCGTGAAAAATGAAGGATGTGCTTGTGCATAATATCAGTCGGTGTTTATTTGAGGATCAACAACGTTCTTGTTACTCTATACAACGCGCAAAGCCCAATGATGTGATTTAGCATTAATTACATCTCTCGTATATATTCTAAGTGTGTTACAAGCGTCACCGTTGCAACGTTTTGTGCAATATTTTGTATAATTAACCGTTGCATTCTTGAATAATTTTTCATCACGACGATATGTATTCGCGAAATTTCGATTTACTCAATATATAATATTTATCAGTGTATAAAATAGAAACACAGTTTTGAATTTGCGATCATGTTTACGTAACCTAGAATATATTTTTATTGTGTCAGTCGTAAATCATAGATTGTATTTGTGTCACCTTTACTGCGATCAATACATATACACACACACTCATATATTTATACCATACAGCTTAATAAATTTTGATACACACGATCGTTGGCGAGGGTTTACGTGACTCGCTACAGGCACATGGGATTACTCGGAAAGCGTTTTCTATTATGTGAGTTGCGCACCTAAAATTTTACTTGAATTTCAAAATAACTCATCGTCACGAAAATGGGTTTACATGTTGTTGAAAAATAATACTCTTCTGATGAAAGGCTTCCAATTAATTTAGCTCGACAAACTTTTACGTAATACGCGTGTTGCAACGCAGTAACGCGCCAGGTCTTCGATAGAGCGCAGGCGCGACATGTATTAAAACAAAAAAATGCATGTATGTATGAAGGGTTACTTGAATTCTATATATGAGACTGGAGCGGAATCCGTGCCGATTGACAGAATAATAACGTGCGTCTAACGATAAAGGGAAAAAGATCTTCATCGAGCACGATCGAACCGCCGCCGGCAGGCCTACCAATTGTACGATTCTCCGAAGCTTTTCCATGCGGCAGTACTTCATCCCCTTTTACTTCTGTAGTACGAATGGAACCAGCTCTACGTGGGGCCGTAAGCGGATTGCGATTGGAATTGAAGTTGGCCTCGGCTCTATGCTTTGAAGGTCCTGCGTGAGGGAGAGGCCGCGCCTACGAGCTATATTGCGCAGTGCAGGCGTCCTTGCGGACCTTTTAACCCTTTAATTGCTACCCGTCGTATTCATCGTCGACAACTGTGGAAAGGTTCTTCAAAGTAAACCGCCCAATCACCGCCAGTGAAACGAGTTCACACGCGCTGATTAATCATGAGCAACGGGGAATCAAATGGAAGATAGCTGTTATCGACTTTTGAACGCATACACGTTCAACACACTTCTCACATCAATCGCGCTCTTAAAAACAATTTTTAAAAAACATTGATAAATATAATGTCATCATAAAGTTCATAATAATAAAGCTTATAATACGTTATAATATTTTTTTATAGATATTTGCCAGAGAGAAATAAAAAAACTTAATTGCAAGTAAAGTATTTTGTAACGCGCTACGTACACCACTTCCAATTAAAAATCATTCAAGTGTATTTCGCGCTGTTTGCGAAATTTAATTTTAATAGTGATTAAAATAAAAGAGCGTCGTTTTATTGTTTTACAAGTTTTTTAAACACAAAATTTCACAGTAAGTATTGCAAAGTAAGTGCAAACGTGACTTTTCACAACTTTGTCAAATAAGAATAAGAAATAAATAAGAAAAGGAACTTTCCTCGCACAACTTTTGCAAAGGATTCGATGAGCTTATAAGAGCATTTAAGCTATTAGACTTTCCGACATGCCACCTTCCCCTTTCCTTTCCTGCACATTTCTGACCAAAGCTTTTGGCGGACACCGACGACAACGAGAAGGGTTGAACGTAATTAATTGCGATTTCACTCTTTCCTGCACTTAATGCGGTCCTCGGTTCTGCGGTCGTCCGTTTCCTATCTGCATCCAGTTAAATCGCAATTACTCAGAGAGTTAGGTATCTGCAAAAGGGACTTTACCGAGGGGCAGACAAAGACGAAGCTGCGAGGAAAAGTTATTTGTTTCGGTCGTATAAAACATGTTGCGATCACGTTTTCCCAAATATGGTTAAATTCAATTACTCTCATCACACTAAACGTAGTTTTTATTTTGTACCAATTAAACGAATTGTTTGCAAAGATATTAAAACCGTAAAATATATGAATGATAGAAAAACAAATTTTAGATATATTTATTTATTATAAATAATATAAAAATAATTACGCCTTCCGGAACACGAACAATGCGCCTCCTTCAAGCCGCCTCTTTCTCTATCTCTGTAGTGTAACAAAAGCGACGTAAAAAGACAAATTACTCCGTGCCCCTCTTTTAGAACAGTTGCATCCTCGGTATGCCGAATTAATCGCATGGATACCACCTTGCATCCTTCGCGATTCGAAAGTAAGGAATTTCGCTCATTAGTTAGCCGCGTAATTAAAAAGCCTGCGCGTCCGGCCCAAACAGATAACGAAGAAGGAACAGGGCAAGAAGTTCAGCAACCCTTTCTCCCTTTAATTCGCGCCCGTCCCTTCCGTCGCTCCCGTCCTGCGTCGAACGGTTTTCCATCCTCGAGCAATTGCTCGTTCCGTGCTTGTCGTCCTGAAGAAACGACAGAGAACGAGAGACAAAAAAAAAAGGGAAGGAAGGGAGGAAAAAAAACGAAAGTACTAAGTGGGAAAAGGGTGGGACACGAGAAGGGGCAAGAGCGAAAGGAGGGTGGACCTTTTTATAATTGCAAAGCGCTCGCCGCTCGAGCAAAGCGGGGTCTTTTGAAGCGTAAGATCAAGGCGATCGGAGAATAAATGCGAATAAATCTCACCACCCGCGTTGTAAAGACCGTGTGCTTCGTTCATCGGTGAACGGTTAAAAAGCGGCACATTGTCGGATAAGAGATGGGATTAGAGTACGTCGCGTTTAAATAGTAGTTTAAGATCGACACTGCGCGAAATACTTCGCACAAATTGGAACTTGTGTTTCAACGTGTAAAACACATCGAAATCGAATCGTACTGCAATCGATGTTATCGTCAAATATATTCACGTTTTTTGGATTTTATGTTAAACAGGTTTTTTTGAAGAGAAAATGGGGAATCTAATTAATCGAGTGTATCGAATGTCGCGCTGTTACGGCAAAAACACTGAAGAACCCCCTGAAGTTGTTTATCTCTGTACCGATAAACTTCATTTATACTTCCCTTTGTAAATACAGGGGGCATGATTTACTCGACTGAAGGTAACGCTCGTGACATGGCCGGAAATATTGGTCATTGTTAACCGGCGCTTATTCGAGAGAGCCGCACTCCAGCGTCCGGTAGACGGCAGCATCTCTGATGTTGAAGCTGTGCTTGCAACGGGAGCTTTTGGAGCTTGCATCACGTGGCGCCACCCCTCAGGAAAGCTCGGAACTCCTTATCGTTCAGTGATCGTCAACTTCAAGCTTCGTTGAGCAATGTAAATTTATAGCTTGCTTTCTCGAACTTCAATGGAACTTCCCCATGCAATCATGCGAAAATCCAGCAATCGCAAAAATTAAACTCTTTTTGACAAATACTTCGAATCACACGCGCACCTAAATCGAATTTGCAATAGATGTATGAATTCCTATACAAACTATCTCCGTGAGCAAATCAGCAAGTATAAAAAAAAAAACTTAAATGCATCACTTGCAAGATTATTACACAACTAAACAACCTGACAAATTAGTAAAACTTGCTTGCTTTGCTTGCTTTCACAAAATTGAAAATATGATCTTCTACTAATATAAAAAACAAAAAAGTTGCAAATATTTCTCACGGGATATGACTCTTCCGACAAATGGTATTCTTCTTTAGTTGCTCTGTTTTTTCGCACATTCTCTTATCAACGAAACGCGCGTTTATTCATATGTACTCGAAAATATACAAGTGTAAAGTAAAAATATAAGTGCAAGAAAAAACTATAATAAAAAAAAACTTTCCTGTAAAATGTATTTGTTAGAAAACTATATAGCGCAATAAGAATATCATTCATTTTTAGCCGCGAATGTCAAGTATACAACGGCGCCTTTACAGAGCGCATCGCTTCGGGGAAAATTGTATCCCGAGGTCAACGTCTTTGTCGACGGACGATGACGCTGCGCAGGATATCCGGTCGCGGTTCAAGGCCACGACTTCCAGCTGAGCACCCCTTCTTGCGCCGTTACCTACCGCCGCTTACAGAGGGCGACACGTGCTCGTACCTTTTCTCGCAATCGATCGCGGAGATTACTTGCCGCCGGATTCTGGTCACACACCGCCGCGTTCCTACGACCGCGTTACGAATCATTTCAAACGTTTTACAACCCGTCGCGCGACGAGCATTTCGAAGCCTGTTGCAATAACCATGGGGCTTTATGACTGACGGTATGAAAATGGCGAACAATACGGGGGGTAGTAATAACCCGCCTCCTAATCCTACGTAGACGATATATATCCAAACACACAGACACACGTCTGCGACGAGATTATCACAGATATGTCTATTCTAGTGCAGTGTTTATCACATCAAAATCGTTAACACGATTTAGAGTGGAAGAACACGTTTCGAACTATTTATCGACACGTAAATTAAATCAATCCTCCAAGTAAATATAGCGAAATCGATTTTTACCAATTTCAGAACGACGCCATCGCGCTTTCGTATTTAATTTTAAATGGGTCATATGATAGCACATCTATGTATAATGTGGTGAAATTTGCAACTTTCGATCGTCGCATTGCAACATGATTTTCTGGTGCCAATACGGTTTATCTTTACGGGTCGGGTCGTAAAAATACTTTGTATTTCGCTCGCGATGCCAAAATATATGCGAACTTGACGCTCGCTCGTGACAATGTCACGCACAAATTACGTTTACACTAACACGTATGTACGTAAGTGAGTCAGAAACGTAAAACGCGTTGTCATCAAACGAGAATTTTATTGTACGACCAGTCGTATAATCATCTCGCGCGTGCCAAGATGCTAATTCGCACGGCGAATCTTCGTGAGGAAGATCACGTGGACGTAAGGTCTCTCGAAAGGGCAAAGAACGTCACACGCCCGGAAGAACAATATGCGTCGCGGCCAATAAGAACAAAAAGCTGGGAGGGAAAAGGGTGGTTCAGGAAGCACATTACGAGCGCGCAATGAAATTGGCGTACGCTGCGCGAGACTCCGCGCGATTAAACCCAACCGGAAAGCCGCGCGCCGCCATTATACCCCATTTACACGAGCGAGGCTTTTTAATGAATAATTCAATCGACCTGCTTTTTCGGTGGAGAATCTCATTAGGAATGTACCTCACTTTTTTGCAACGACTACGGGAGTCAAAGCCGGCGCGGCGGCGCTGCTGCGCTGGTGTCGCGCGAGGGATTACAACCCTCTCTCTCCTCGCTCACCCCTTTTTTTCACGACCCGTTTTATATTTCGAGGCTGTCCGAAATGATGTTTTGCAGGGAGTTATAAAAATAACCCCCGTGTACGTATATATTGTACATGCGGTCGCGGGTACGTAGTATAGGTTGCATTGTTGCGCGGCTAGCCGGATCGATCGCAGCGCACTATCACAACTGCGCTTTCATTGTAATTGCGCAGTTACAATCTGTGAGCGTGAGCGTTATAAATAAAAAATAAAGAGAGCCGCGAAGCTCTGAAGCAAGTGCGAACAATGCTATTGGATAGTATATCTACTCAGCGTGTCGCTTTCCCTCCTCTCTCTAAAGGGATGAGGAAGGAAAAAGACGAAGAGAGGAAAAACAATTTTATTGTCCCTTTAGAAAGGAAATTCTCTCTTGTATTAGCAAGCGACAGACATAGTGGACTCGTGTATACACACACACACACACAATAAACGATATTAAATAAATCAAATAAAAATTTGAAGAAGAAATTTAAGAGCTCTTACTTTAGATTATCTTTTGCAAGCTCTCTATGTTCTTCGGCAACGGAAAACAGTGAACTTGAATAATAGCGATATTGTACGTGAAATAGGAATTCAGGGTTTGTTTTTCAGAAAACGAATATTGGCGCGATACAACTTGCATGATATGTGTAAGAAGAAATTGAATGGACTTTTTGAAAACGAGACAGACTATAATGCTCCGCTAACGTTTTAGCACCTATCGAGCGACGTTATTCGTCATATCGGACACGCGTTAGGGTCAGTCGTAAAATGTCGATCGCCAGATCACGATAACGTCGTTCGTTCTACTTTTTCTCTCTTTCTCTCTCTCTCTCTCTCTCTCTTTCTCTATCAATTCCTCTCTCACTTTCTCTTTCTTTCTCTTTTTTCTCTCGATCCTCGTCTCCGCCATCGTTACCGCTCTTCCCCCGTTATGCTCGCGGTAACGACAGACACGCCGACGCCTAAGGGCCGTTCACGTTTACGAGCACGAACGGGGACGGGAGATATCGGCGGAGAAAATGAGTCGGAAAAGTGCGACGGGAGCACCCCTGGCGATAGTCATTGCTTGACCCTCTCGCAGTCTTTCACCCTCGCGACAGAGACACTCGCACGAGCTCGGGCACACGTACGACACAGACGTGTACAAACGCCAACGGCGGTTAGCGACATTTCGATCGCGCCTGCTTTATCCTTGCGGGAGCCTGAACGAACCCCGATAAGTGCTCGATTTCATTCTCCGGGGAATAGTTACGCGGGATTACATTCACCGCGATCCGATAATTTTCCGTGAAAAGCGAACTCTTTCGACGATGATCGTCGTTCTGTGATTCTACGCGACAGCAACGCGCGCGAGATCCCACTGTGATGCATTTTTTTAGCTTTTTTTTTCTTTTTTTTTAGCGAAAGATAAACTGATAGAAACGATGACGCGCGCGATATATAAGTTGGGTTACCGTGACTACACTGCGTTGAAGCGCATAGATTGAAGTTTTCTTTGATTTATCGGATGTCATTAGGGGTAGTTTACTGACAAACAACTCGACTTTCTCTTGAGTTTTATAGAGCTCCGTTACATTGAAATTCGGCGCGAGACGCTCGGCAGTCTTCGATGTAAGGCAAAATCGATCACTATCTACCTCAAGCTCCTCGGTGACTCGCCTAATGCGGCTCGAAGTTTTCCACTTCGCGATTGCTATATACGACACCGAAGTTTCGAGCGTTCCAAGAACGGGATATATGAACATCTCTATATGGATCGCCTAACTGTCTCACGACAAAGTTACAAGTTTATCTCTCATCTGCGTTATTTCAATTTTTTAACACTTTCTTTTATTTTAAATTATCATGAACCTCGTATTAGATTTGCATTTAAAATGCGCTGTTAAAAACAAATATATAAAAGTTATTAAAAAAGGTTTTACAAGTTTACATTGGAGAATATAAAATTGTACAGACGATATCAATTGTAGGCAGACTACGGCGAGAGAGCAAATCTGTTCATAATTCGAACGTCTCTGGAGGGAAAACAGCGGGCGCACATTGTAAGCCTGAGCTCGCGGCGCTTCACAGAATACGTTAACACATGTTGCTGCGCGACATAACCGATGCACCCCTCACTTTTTTTTTTTTTTTTTTTTTTTTTTTTTTTTACCCGGATTCGCGACACCCCGAGGGTCGCAGCTGCACTCCATTTCGAAGAACAATCTCTGCATATTTGAAATCTATCCGTGACTCTGTACACGCCGGTATTGCACGTAACGTACGATCGAGCCTGTGCGCGAGTACATAGAACGAGCGTGTACGTGTGAAATGGGAAGACACGTATGCAGAAATTGGCCGGAACTCCACCCGGAGCCTGGCGCATCAATATATTATAGAAATTTATAAATTTTCGAGCACGGCGAGCGTTCGGGATGCGACGCTGCTCCTTTAAAGCGACGCGCGAGGGCAGAACGACGACTATTTCTGCCGTTTTGACTGGTGAAATTTTCAAGAGGCCATCATTGATTTTACCCCCCTCGCGCGTCGAGCGCCGCCCTTATTCCACCCTCCGTGCGTCGCACGCCCTTCTCGGCCCGTACCTCGCATCGATCACCCGTACTGTCCACGCAAAATAACGATTAGCTCGAGAGCGCGACGTATTCCAGAGACGTTCGTCCGCGAGTAATTCTCTCCTCGAGCTTCCCGCGCGAGGATCCGTCGCACGCGACGATCACGTCGTCGCGACGATCAGGTTCAACGCGAGCTTACTCGCACAAGCGCAAAAACTACAAAACAAAGTAGCCGGATGTGCAATTCTTTTGCTATCGAGAATTTTTCACAGAGTACAAAATTAAATAGATATTGAATTAAAAAATATTCGGAAGTTTTTGTTGCTTGAATGAAAGAATTCAACTTTTTTTAATTTCAATTAATTGACACAAGCAATTTGATTTTTTTGACTCATTACTTAGTTTTCCGTCTAATATTTCGCGCGACTAAAGGCTTAATCAAATTGTACGTGTTGTCTGCGCTGTATAAAACAGAGAGAAATTCAGAATTGCTTTACTAGCCACCCGGCGGAAGATCGTCCGTCCATAATTCAATGCACCCCCGTTGACTCGGGAAAACGAATACGTGCGAGCGAACGCACCCGCGTCGTCGTCGTCGGAAAGGGAGAAACACAGGGTTCGGGGGCAGCAGCCGCGTTAAATATTTAGAATTGTGAGTTATGGTACCGCGTGTATAGGCGTCGCATTATCGGTAAAGACATCGAGTCCCAGGTGCGTCCTATGTGTTTACGAGTCTCCGAACGGCCCAACTTCAGGAGCGGCAAAACCCAACGGGAACTTTGAAGGTTATGTTTTGCCGGATATATCGCGGGTCTGCACCAGGTGCACGGTGACTCCTAAGGCGAAGTATCCTTCGAGTCCTGGCCCGAACGATTCTTTTGTCCGAGTGTGAGCTAAATTTTTTCTCAAACTAAACGCGCGTCTCGTCTTCTACTTGGAATATTAAAAAGATGAATAGTACAATATTTTTTTCACGGCTCAAGATAATTTCTTACATTTTTTTACAGTGGAGAGATTAAGTTGATAAAAGATGAAATAATAAAAATAGACGAATAGGACTTCGGCGCAGTGAAGAAAACGACGTTCTTATCCCGCGCGTGGAATGGACCCGACGGAGCTTTGTCGACGCGCGCCGTAAATATAATTTTTACAACTTTAGTTCTTTATATTACGGTCATCGCGTTTACGTTAAAACGAAGGAGTTTGGCTCGGCCGTTAAAACCGAGTAATCCTGTTTTTACGCCCGCTATTTGTCGATAACCGAGCCGCAGAATAACGTCAGAGTTAAAACCAAGAAATATGCTTTTTTTACGAGTCTTCTTGTGTGGAAGATGTTTCAATATTATCGTAGCGGCCTGTCGGCGACGGACTTTTTTTTCTTTAGAAACTTAGGCCAATAATAAACTAACAAACACTTTCACGTAAAAACACTTGAAGCCAGAAAATATCACCTATGTCGCGTTGCCTTAACGAATTAATGCGCGCACACATGGAAAATGGATGACACTTAATTGCCCGACTCCATATCACAGACGACGCAGACCTCTATCCATTAATGGCGACAGGCTATGAGTACGTCCGACCACCGATGAGGTTGTTCTCTGCTTCTCGCTTTATACCTGTCAGATCGAGGCTGAGTAACGATCCGGTGGAATTTCAGTGCGCGAAATGGCGTGACCGCGAAACGGATCGCGTCAAGGGGAGAAAATATAGAAATGTAAATTGCCCCTCTTATCACTATAATGACGTGCTCGGTCACGAAATTATCCAGACATGCTGTGTCAATTGTTGGCGAATATCGCCCCGGGCGTGAAATCCGAGTCGAATAACGCTGTAACTCAATCAAGAACGATAACGTAATATTTACGTGATAAAACGATAGGGAGGTAACTGGATAAAAAAAAGTCTCGAGTGTCGGAAGAGTAATCTGTTATACTATCAGAATGTCCACGTGCAATGAAGATAAGTTTATCCGTGCCGCGTGATGCAACCGGAGGAACTGGAGGTTGCGATGTTCTCGGTTGGTTTGTGCTCCACCGGTCTCTCTCTCTCTCTCTCTCTCTCTCTCTCTCGCGAGCGGAAGAAGGAGGAGATTTCGTGGAGGACTACAGCAGTCAAGGGACGAGTGATTTATTCGAAGTCGCGTTTCGTAGTAACCAACCTTAGATTAACCGAATTACCGGATTCCTCGATTTGGTGGCGTGGTGGGACGGCGGTATTCGCTGTCGCAACCGGCGACGCAGCCGATACTACAAGGGTGGGTTTGTCATTGTGCCTCGGTGTTTAATTAGAGAGTGTATCGACCGGGGCGGGAAAGGGTCAGGATCCCGGGATTCACAGGGGGATGAAGACGGCCGTGAGGACCGAGACGGGCGAAGGCGGAGGGCACGTCTCTAGATAGGCCCCTCACCTGCAATTACCCAATCGCGTCACGGTAATGGATTACCGATTGGAGAGGAGCGGAGGATCCGGTTCTCTCCCTGTTCGATTCGGTCGTCGGGGCAGCGAGGTTGAGCGGCGACGTCGGTGTACAGGACGAGGGGGAGTGACCGCCGTCTCGCCGCCCGCCGCGCTTCCAGGGGCAATTTACCTCGCCAATCTATGCCACGTAATTGGGAATTTTATAATATTTTTGGAAGCGAGCCAGTCTCTCGGGCTGTCGAGCGGCAGCCGGGCGAGGAAGGAGAGAACGGAGGAGGAAGGGAGGGAGGGGATAGGAGGCGCGACGGGAAAGAAAGGTAGAGAAAGACGGTTGCACGGAGGTGGGTTATATGGCCGGGGATACGGCGGAGGGCCGGCAGCCTCTAGGGAAGATGGATATCCTCTTTTTGAGAGCCGCAACGCGCCGGATGAAAAATGCACACGGCTAAAATTCACCGCCGCAAAAAGGGTGCGAGCGATTTGGAAGCATACCAAATTGTAATCGTCGGAAATCGACGATTAATTTATCACGGAAATGCCTCCAACCCGTCCCTTAAAGCGCGCCCGCGCCCTCACCCTTCGGGCGTTTCGACTATTACCATTCCCATTTTTGCGCGAGTGGAACCATAGCCACCGCCGCGAAACGACTCTCCATCTCCTTGTTCCTTGAAACGAGAGGATTTGCGGTATAACCGCAGAGAGACGTACGCTATCAATCGACGAATCGAAAACCTTTCACGAGTACTCCTCCCTTTGTAACCGCATATCGTGCAGTCATATTTCTCACAAGCTTTCGGCTTTCACTCACGTTTCCACGTAAAATTAATTTTAAACGGGATATATTTCATTTTAAAAACTTTTATATACAACACATGTACAATACAACTGACGTATGTATTAAATATGTACACTTCTCGTCTGCTTAATTAATAATCACCAAAACGAAGGTAAAACCGCAATAAAAATTTACATCGTTTTTTTCTACTTTAATTTACTTTTATAAAAAACGCGACCGTTTTTACAACCAGTTCTCGACGTCAAGAAAAATCCCGCAGAGAAAACAATGTAGTGTGTCAGAAAAATGGTTTCTGATCGTGTGTGGACTCTCGAAAATCTATCGACTTGCCGAGCGCGATAATAATGAACGGTTACTGTACGCGGGCTGTAAAGGACGCAGCTGTTAGTAGTACTGTACCTACGTGATACCGCCACGCCACGCCGCCGCGCCACGCCGGCGACGACAGTGAAACAGGCGCGCCTCTGCGCCGGCCGAGCCACTTTATATTCAAAGCGCAGGCGGACGTCTCTGAAAATGCAATCGCAAAATACAATACCGTGCATTACCTATACCCCGGTGCGCCCCCCAGAAAGAGATATCGTAAAAGATGATGTTATACATTATGCGGCGCGAGGCTCCCAACTCGCACACCCTCTCCCTTCTCGCACCCCGCACGGGAAACCTCTAAATCCGCCACTCTTTCCCCGGAGTCTGCCATCGCCTGTAGCAGCGGCGGCGGCGGCGGCGGCGCCGATACGTTAATAAAATTCGAGGGTTGAAAGGGGCGTGCGCGTGTATGGATATATACGTACTCCTCTTCAGGATATTGGAGTATCCCCAAGGAAAATCCCATCCGACTTTCCGCTGCTGCCCGACGCCGCCGAATACGCGGCGAAGATACGTGAAAAATCGTTCCCGAAGCCTCTGAGCTTTTATTATTTATTCGGCCCGCGCGATTGTTCGCGTGCGTGGCGACGGATTGCGAGGATTTCTCAAGCGCCGTTTTCCGTCCAAAACCAAGCGCATCACGCGATGCAATGATTCTTGCGCCGCGCTGCGTGGAAAATCCGTCAAAGTCTCGGGCTTGGGTTTCAACCCGAAATTTTCGCAGCAGCCGTCATGTCGCGCGATACGATTATCATCGGAGCGTTGTAATGTGCGCCGCGAGCGCGCGCGATTTATCGCAATGCACGTTTGGCCGCTCATTTATTATTATTTATCATATTCGATGTAACGTACACAATTCGATGTGTAATGTAATTAAAATATATGCGCATTACATGATTGCGATTCCTGTAAACGTAAACGCGTCGGTACTCACGCGTGTGTCTTTGTGTGTATGTATGTATGTGTGTATGTGTGTGTGTATACACGCCGTGGGTTATTATAATAATTTATTCATTGATAGGACGCCGAAGGGACAATGCGGGCGAATTTAGTTTTGGGAATGCGGCGAGAAAACGAACCGGTTTCCGTTTTATTCGCGACATCTGCCATTCGTTTGCGGCATTATCTGTTGCGCTATACGGAAACGGCGTGTTGCAAGGGACAAAGGAAGAGAGATATGTCTATTGCATTACTTTCCGCTGTGCCGCGGGATAAATATATCCTTTACGGAGGGAGACGCATTCGACTACAGTTTACTGATATAGGGATCTAAGTTTCACTAGCTCACGGAGTTCGTCGAAACATGGCTGATAAAGGCGGAACTTAAGTGATTAAGCTGCAGGAAAGGAGCGTTCTAGCAGTTTGGTGGTTTGCATTAACGGCCTTGACTTCGCGAAAGTGGAACGTATTTCTCTGGGAATTGCTGTCTACGTCGCCCATTGAGTAAGAAATAAAGCTGCGGCTATGGCCGGGTATTCCCATGTCTCGCGTTCAATTACACGTTGCTCACCCCATTAACATTTCCGCACGTTTTAGTTTAATCATTTCCCGCGTTCTGTACATATTTCTTTTTTCTGTCACCCTTTCTCTCGTTTTTTCCGTAAATGAAACGTCGAGTTTATAAAATATTTATTCTATATGCGTTCAATACTTCTTACTGGAAAAAAATAACGATTGCATGTTTTTTCATCACGTTATTTTTCTTAACGGTGACGCGAGGACACGCTTGGTTTCGCGATTTAACCAAAATGCTTTTCAACGGGAATGATCGAACGGCGAGTTTAAAAGAAGGGATAAGACGCGGGACGTTCGGGACGCGCCCGAGAGAATGTTCCACGGTCGTTCGTTATCAGAATGTGAGAATCGCGCGGGTGGCCGTGGATAAGCTACGGCGCACAATGAGGTAGAATGTAGATCGTGGCGCGTAACGGTGGCAGTAAGCGCGCGAGCAAAAGAGGACGATCCGGAGAAGTGTGGTTGGGCACGTATAGAGGCAGGTGGGAGAAGAAAGAGAGGTCTCTCTATCCCGTGAGAGAGTGGACGAGGTAGGAAGGGCCAACGGCGAACTGCAGTTAGGGGGCGATCAGGATACAGAGAGGTCTGCGGCACCCGCGGCTACTCTTCTCTGTCTAGACTTCATCCGGGAAGCTTTGCATGGAAATGCCGCCGCTGAATAACCCACCGCTGCTAACTTCAGCACAATAGTCGTCACATTATGTTGCGCCAGAAAGCACCGACAGTGCGGAGAGAGAAAGAGAAAGAGAGAGAAAAAGAAAAAGAGAAAGAGAGAGACTGTTAGCTCCAGAAATCAGGTGGTATAACAGCCCCTCTTGTCTTCTTCTCTGTGTTTCACTCCGTTTCTTCTTCTTCTTCACTCTACCATTATCTTCTCTCTTTCACGTATACGGCTATTTATCCGGGAACGTTGCGGTTTTGTGCACGTTACACGCGAATGACTGTCCGATGAAGGCAAACCGAGAGCAGTTGTATTCGACCAGACCGAAATTACATAGCTTTCTCACAAAGATATTTGCACATACGTGCTCCGTCATGAGATTCGCAGAACATAATTAGAAATTTACAACAACTCGAAGAATGCAATTAAGAATTATTTAATAAAGTTGAAAGAGACGCGAATAGTTAATGTATCCAGTTTGCGTCTTATCGTCACTCGCGTTCGTTTCGAATATTAAATAAATACACATTACTACTATTTGCAGAATTTATATCTGCAAATAATGAAGCTTACTCCGTACGTTATCCTGTGAAAACAAGAGTCTACCGGCGGGTGATATTATGCGACCAGACGTGCGCGCAGCTGACGACGGTTTCCCCGACGTGAAGCACTTTTCGCGGCAAGACAAACGAATTAGCGGCAATTTCGCGAAGAACCCTTCGAGCGAACGTGTCACGTACAGCCCAAGAAGGGGAAGGAAATTGTCTAGGAATAACAGCGATTACTCACGGGGAACGTGCGATTTGATACAAGAGCCACTTTTCCCGCTCCCCCTCGTCCGATAGTTCGTCTTAACCGCCGCGGGCGTATGGGGTTTGGGGAGAGTTAATTGCGGAGCTTTGTCTGAGTCGCGGTGATACATGCAAGGATGCCTTGCCGTACCGTGAGGGATGTTACGGAGGGGTCGATAACGCCGTCGTCTCGAGACGAAACTGTCGCACCTGCTGACGTGTATTTAAATAGGCCAACCGTACGCGGCTGCTTGTACTTTATGCCTCATGCTCATCGGCCGAATTTTCATGAGACGCTCCGCTGCGCACAAGGAGATTCATGGACGCAAATATGCATCGCAGCGCGGCGATATTTGAAAAGACGTTAATCAACTATTAACGGTAGATTATGTATATAAAATATATATAGCGTATACATATATACACATTTATACACATGCACTGTAAGTATTTGTAATCAAAGCTCCGAAAGCAGACGGCTTTATAAATGTGTACGTTAGTCTGTCTAACTGTATTTGAAGCGGAAGCAGCAGTAAAGCGCGAGAGGGAAGAAAGGAGTTAGTGTAGCAAGAATAACAGTGATAAAACGACGCCGACTTTGCACAGTCACGTGCGTGAAGCGACGCAATGACTTTTCTTTGCGGCATAAAGAGTGCTAGATACGACGCGGAACTTAGCATCCCTGAACATGCAAAGTGATGCAAAAACGTCCGCGGCTGAAGAATATGACGCGAGCGTGTAACCTGTAAAGAACAGCAAGAGAAACGCGCCCATCCGCGACCCTCTCGCGCCAGGGGGGCGGTGCCTATTCGTGACTTTCGTAAGTTAATCAGTACTCTTTTGCAGGAGTTGCAACCCTCCTCTCCCCCTCTTCTCCCTTTGCTTGCCGCGTCGCGCCGCGTACTCCAACGTAGGAGTCTGGATCTTAGCGGGCTTGCACAATGGAGCATAACTTTGCATAGGACACGTACAGCGCGAGCAACAACTAACAACTAAGACGTTTCGCGGAGTCGGCAGAGCCGAACCTCTCTCCGTCTCTCTCTCACTCTCTCTCTCTCTCTTAAGTGCGAGGAAACGAGCGAGAAGACCTAAAGGTCGAGGAGAGACCTCTTCGGGCGTGCATATGTATCCATTATGCAAATTTCGCAACCATTATAATAAGCGAAGCCCTTGGCATACCTTGGAGGCTGGCGTCGAGAACTGCCAACATTACCGCAACATGGCGACACGGACCAAGAGGACAAATTCAATTAGGACTCGGACGATAAGTTTGGAGTTTAGTTAACCGTTTGAATCGTTTCGACCATTACTACTGTGTGTGTGCCTCCACTTGACATAATTTCATAGACAGGGCGAAACAAACGGGACGCTTAAAATAAATCGTGCGCAATCTCTCGTGTTGCTTGTAAATCTCGACATTCTATACCCGTGGAAGCGGGTATTTGCATACTTAATTATTTGTCAGTTATCGGAAGATGCGCACGAGCTGCGGGCGAACTACGCGAAAAGTTTCCGAGATTTTGCGCGAGAAAATGTCAGGGTGAATCGTCGGTGACCACGACCTCCACTCTGTATTACAGTGTCCCAAACTCCAACACCTAAGCTCTCCGTGTCTAAGATTAATCACCCTTGGTCGGGCTTCTCCTCGGATCCTCCACCCACTCGTTCCTCCTTCTGCGAACGCGCGCTCGTCCACTTCTGGAAGGGCCTCCCGAGCTTACGAGGGGAGAGGTTCTCATTACTTAAGGCGCGGCATTAGCATATCGATTTCCTGCGGGAACAGTTTCAGAAATTTGCCCGGTCCCGGTGCTCTTTCGTATTACGATGTAATGAGAGACGTCATCCGCATAACTTTAAACCGCGCGATTCATTTCGAAGTAGCCGACTTAATCACTTCTTCCAATTGAAATATTAAGTAGTTATTGTTGTAACGTAATTGCGTAATCTTTCAAGTCTTTTGTTTTTGTTACACATTAAACAGTTTAGACACATTAAACAGTTTTAACTCTAATAATCACACGCATAATCTACGCGATATTTTTAACAACCCTATGGATGGATTTTTTAAACCATATTTCTGTTTCTTACGAATGAACAAAACCTTACTTGTATTTGTAAAGTAAATTTACAAGCAAAGCGCATTTTAAATGCGAATTAGGACAAAGTCTTGAGCCCATCGATCGATTCGCAATACGATCGAATTTTTGAGACACCAGAACTTGTACACAAATCCAGTCACGGCAGTTTTACATCCGGCGTGTTACGAGTTTGCGCCGCTAGCACCCGGACTCGTGTAAAGCTCCGTGAAAGCCATTATCGCCTCTCTTCTCTCTCCCGGCGTTCATCGTTCTCTTTCTCCGCCGGTGTACCACTATTTCGGTCCAGCGGGTTAAAGAACTTGACGGTCGGAGAACAAGGGGACGAATCGAATCGCGAGGGCTGTTGGGTGAGGGACGAGCTATATAGCGACAAATACTCTGTTCTGACCGGCTTCCTATCCGCCTACTCCCAATAAAAAGAAACAAAAACCCATTGTTGGCCATTCTGTGGGTGGCGGGCTGGCTGGGTGATCCATCAGGGCTCGGACGGGAAAGGCTTGGGGGTAACAGTGGGTGGAACACACTGAAGCCTGCCTGCCTGCCTGCCTGCCGGCCTGCCTGCCTGCCTGCCTGCCCTGCCTGACTGGACGGGGGTGAGTAATTAACCAGACCTTCCCACACCACACGCCTGCAGTCTGACTGTTTGCACTGGAACCTTATGTATCGTTGAATAACGGCTGAATCGTCACTATCAACTCGACACTGTATGCATTAGACGAATATTACAAAAACATCGTTCGGCTTCTTCGACTAAGTGCGAGAATTTTTTCAAAGCCTTTTATATTTTTCAAACAATACAACTTCTTCAGGAAATTAAAAAAAAACGCAAAGAATAAGTAACGTATGTACATCTGAAAAAATCTAAGATCTAAAAGATTTAAAAGTCAGTTAATCATACCGATTGAACATTTATCACGGTAAAAAAAAAGCACAAAAGAGCACGAAAACAATCATGATCTTACGCTCTCCGCGATGCGAATTGCAATTCAAATTACATGTGTCGCCCGCGCATTTGTGTTGCACGTACTCTTGATTTTTGAAATGCTAATTGATGTAAATCATGGCCGCGCCGTCATACGCAAATAGATGGATACTGCAGTTGATACGCGGAATCGACTGCAACAATGGTAAACGCGAATTCGATCCTTCATCACGGACACTAATGTCAAATTACTACCATGCATCGTCGTTAATCATGGATAGGAGGCGGCGCGCCGCCGCGCGGTACTCGAGTTATCTGTATTGCACCGGCCATTAAATTCAATTTACATATAAATTCGAATTATTCTATCGAAACGCCGGTCGTACAATCGTAATTGCAAGACATAATCGTAACGATCGCGCCGTTCTCCGTGTTCGACACGGGCGTAACGCGAGCGTCCGCGGGCAACTTCGCGGTTCGCCATTCAAACGACCGTAAAAATTAATACTGTTACTCATAAACGTTATTTGTGTTATCCCTGCGGCGCGCTTTACCATTTTCGCGGTCATCAATTTCTGGCAGAATTTTAAGCACCACGACGTATCCACATTGCGATGAAAAATGACCCCGGCCGCGGATCGCATTCTATATGATTTTCGGCTTTGACGCTCGCGGCGCGTCATCATATCGGTTAAAATAAGGTTGTTCTTGTCATTAATAAAAATGATAACGCACGAAATAACGTGCGATTTTATCGTTTCAATTTAATAATAATAACAATAATTTAAAAAAGATGATTACTATGAGATAACGTCGCGCATTGTTGACGATGTACGAAGCATCGTTATAGGCAACAGTTTTCAATTATAGTCGTCTGAGGTTACGCCGAGAGTCTCTTCGGCATGAGACCTTCCTGCGGGGGAGATGAACGAGAGCAAGGATGCCCATTATCTCGTAGCTGCGCCGTTCGTCGTTATCAGCGCGGAAGATGAGAGGGGGAGGAGAGGGAGCTGTTGAGGCCAGGGAGTCGTTGTGTCGTGGAAACTGGGAAGAGGTCATCGGCACGGGAGAAGGCCAAGAAATGAAGAGCACTCCTCTCTACTCTACGAGGTGTGAAGGTTGCGGAGGCGTGAAGTAGGTTGGGTTAGGTTCACGGATCGGGGGAATGCAAGGAGGTAACGGCGGCGGCGGTGGCGGCAGAGGCAAACGGCGGCAACGACGGCGTCGGTTAGCGATGGCGAAACGCGCGCGTGCGGGGGTTGAAAGTAGCTAGGTGGTGGTGATGGATTGTCCTCCGCGTGTAAATATTTCACACTACACTCATCACAATTTTCGTTCCGGCTCGGCGTTTCGCCGAGTCATAACTTCGCGTCTACTCCCGGGGTCGGCGGACACTCACCCTTGCTTTCCGCCCGTCGCCTCGGTACCTCTTTCAGCGAACACTTAGCCCGGTCGCTCAGAGTGCACTTGCTTTAAACCAACTCGTTCGTTTCGCATTCGGTGCCTATTCACGCAAAAGATCTTTTCTTCGCGCAAACGTTTTAATGCGTGCACCGATGAAAAACTTGCCCCTCTCGTCGCGCCATCCAATAGTGGCAATCCGCGTGAGCGTCCGTAGCGTCGTTTAATTTTTGTACAGAAGAAAGCTTTACAGTGAAGAGACAACACAAAAGAAAATTACTCGACGTTAAATAATTTTTCTCATTTTTCTGCGAGTTTATTTGTTTTAAACTGTTTTTTTATTTAACGGGAAGTATAGTTTAATAGAATCGCTTTTTTGGAGGATCACTTTAATCAACTGCAATATCTATGAGCTCCACGATGGCGAAGCAGTTTTTCGAGCCAACGGGTTTAAGCGTAACTGGTGGAACAGCGCCGGTGCGACGGAACGACACCATCCTCGAAGTATTAAGTCCGCGTCTTGTCGCAACGTGGCTACGTTCCAAGCCGTCTTCTTTCGACGCTTCTTCTCCTTTTCTCGCCCCATGATCCTCTTCTTCTTCTTTAATCCATCAATGGCACGATGAAAGGCATACGAAGAAATCTAATACCAAAATGGATTTAGCCGTTATAGGATAGCGCGAGAGAAAAGGAGGAAAGACGAAGATGGGGAGGGAGATACTCTGGAGAAATAAGTACGTCGAATCGCGGTGCAATCCGGTTAAATCCATCATCCCCGGGTTTGCCGCGTCGTCGCGTCGTCGTTTCCCTCGGCGCGATACATCGAAGCACAGTTTAAAATGTAACACGGACGAACGGTCTAACGCGCGCGATAACGAACGCGCAGCGCCGGTGAAGCGCCGGAACGCGGAAGTGCCGACGACCGCGCGTAATTATACACGGCAGACTCGGAATTGCGTTTCCACAGAGTTTTCCCCAACTTCCGGCGCGAGAGTTGACCGATATTTTGTGCCGTGATGCGCATCATGGGCTGTCGCGCACTCCAACGATGCGTTGCATCGTTGATAACGCTTGACGCCAGCTTCTTTAAATATCGCGATTAAACCGCGCGCGCTTCGTTAAATAAATAAAATTCAAACAAGATCAGAGATATTTTTCTGAATCGTATCGTCGTTCGCATTTTGCAACGCACAAAATTTATGATACACGCGTCCGACATTTTTTTCAATCTGTTATCTACACGTCATTTATTTTTATATTAATTGAATTATTATTGTTTTTCGATGTTTTTTCGTTTTTACACACGCATCCTAAAATCTCGTAGAAGCAATAAATAAACGGACGAAACCAGCACGAAGAGAAAAAACTTTTCGTCAGCGGTGATTGCGCAAATCGACACAAAACCAAAACGTCTTTGATACGCGCGGATTCCGTTTCCCGTGCGGACAGACAGACATTCTATTTACATTTACACCAACCATCCGGATGGGATGAGAGTTTGAAGATGTCACAGTATTCCGGAATGAAGAGGAACGCGAGGACGTATCCGTAGGGCCGAATCTGCGGAACAGAAGGGATATATCCAGACACTGAAATTTTCGCTTCGATGCTTTCAACAATAACGCGTCGTACATCTTCCAGGGAGCGACGAGCAATATTTCAAGCGACTGCAGGTTACGTGTTATATATATATATATAATATATATATATATACACACGTATATATGCGCGCGCGCACATACATACAGCCGCGAGCTTGAGACACACGTGCGCGGAGAACGAGAGAAAACCCGGCACCACCGTGTTGGCACTTGGAAACACCTTCCTAACGCGATCCGTTCGCGTGCGTGCACACGGTATAGGAGAGGTTTTCGCGAAATTTCTCGCGCGCGCACCCATATTATCGGCATACCGCAGCGACGTGTCATATTAGCGCTCACGCAGAATAAATGTCACATCAAACTTGCATCATCAAATTACTCGCGCGTTACCAGGAAACGTTGAATTATCGCAGACAATTTGTCTCATTTCGGTTCAGGAGCATGCAATCGTGTGCGCGGCATAGAGAAAACCGCTTTAGAGCGAACTTTGTCGTCTAGCTTGCTGTCGCAACACGCGCAATAGTATCTTTAACTGCTTATTCGCACGCATTTTGGTTGAGGATTTATTATGCGAGAGTATATATGCGTGCAACCGTGACAAAGGAAACGTTTAAGATTAAGTGACTTACTTAATTTCGACGATAATGAAAAAGAGAAGAAGGAATACGACGACGGGCGGTCCCTTCCCGTCTTTTACGAAAATACGAACGTCGATCGTAAACCCGACTGACGATTTTAGCAGCCCCGGTAAGAGGCGACCGGCGAGGGACGGCCGGCGAAGGGATTATTGGAGATTACTTGTGAGCTCCGTCCGATTGTCAATACGCGTTACCCGTTTTACGGTGACGGCGCGATAACCCTTAATAAATGTCTACCGGCCGAAAAACCTGCGGGAGCAAAGAAACACGAACGTAGGGATCAGCGGCGGAGATATATTGCGCCGCGTAAATCCTCAATAAACCGTTACCGAGCCTGGCAATAAAACGAAACAGCGCCGTCACGTCGCGGCAATTATCGTTGCGCCAATGTCGCATGACGTTCCGCAGTACCTGATCCGCGTCAGTTGGTTCGGTAACCGTTTCGCTACTTGTATATAATACAAACGCGCCCCGTGTTACGCCCGTGATAATGATCTCTTTACCTGGAGAACTCGCGCCGTCGTCGCGCGGGTGGTTACTCGCGTCGGAAAACGGCAGCTCTCTCTCTCTCTCTTCCGTTAAACGTTGCATTAGGCCGAACTTTCACGTAAGGAACTTCCTGTAAAAGTTGCTCCTGTACAACTTCGTTGCAAGACGTGCTCGTATTAATAGCTAACCGTTGCTACGTTGCCCAAGAAAAAGAGAGAGAGAGAGAATGAGTGAAAAAGAGCGGAGGTTGAGGGAAGATTCTCCGCGCTCTTTTAATTCAATTAACGATCGGCTTAATTGATACGCACGCGTTGCGATCGTTTAAAATAATCAGGCGTGAGAGACTTCCCCCGAGATACTTTTATCTCGCGCTAACGATCGGCTCGTGGCGCGGCCGAGCGCAATTCAACGCGCGTCAAAGAAGAGAATGCGCCTTTCGAGGGGAGAGAAAAACTAATGTGGATTATTAAAATCCTTCTTTAGGCGGCTGCGATACAAAACTGTGCGTGCTTGGAAGCAACAAGGTTGAGCATTATCGCGAGCGCGGAGAAACAGCGGAACCGGTAAATTTATATCGCCCGGGTGAATGCAAAAAGGTTTTATTAGCTTTTTACGCGCGGATAGGTTATGTCTTGCGCCACCTCTCGTCGTTAATCTTTGGAGTTTCGTGAGGATAGCAGGCAGACAAGCAGGGGCAAGCCTGCAGTGTACGTCGGCACGCGACGAGCCCGCCTATCTGGCCCATGTTTCAGTCGGCGCGCTCCTTTCTTTTTCGCTCGTCTCGAGTGGAGAAAAAAAAAGAAGAGACGAAAGAGAGAGAGAGAGAGAGAGAAAAGCGCGTTACGATAAAGCTCCTAAATAATTGCGGCCGACCTCCCGACTCCGCGCCGCTAATACGCCTGCCCGTCAGTGCCAAATTGCAAACTCTGAACGGCGCTGGACTCGCGCTATTGAACTCGGCTGATTGCGAGTCGCTGAAGCGACCTTTGTCGCAAAACAGAAACAGTGCGTCGTTTCTTTCTCTCTTTTTTCTCTCTCACGATTTTCGCACTGTTTCATACAAATTTGCAAAAAAATAAATGTAAAATGATTCAAGCCAATCCTCATCTTTAAAGAATTTTTAGGTTTTCGCGCTTGTTTGCCCGCTTTGCACGCCATGTCTGTTAAGTAAGAGTTTAATGCCGTGATGGGAGTCGGGCCGTTTCCACCGGCGGAAGGAAAACGCGCGGAAGAGACGCTATTGCGACCGAAGGGCAGGCTAAGTGCTTTTAACGACAAAAAAGCAAGACAGGCATCCAGCGTAAAAGCCGCGATGTTATCGGCGGAGGTTGCGCAGCGCGAAGGTAGAAAGGTTGAGCATGAATATGCAACTAGCTTCAACCGTTAAACGCCTCCGTTACTCACGTTGCTCCTTGATGAGTTCGCCGCCGTTCGCTATTGTGCTTTCCCTCTGCGTAAGCTCCACGCGAATATATTGGATAAAAAAAATCCTTTGCTAAATTAGTACGAATTTACGTCGACAAAATATCGCGCAACAAACATTTTGCACGCGCGCGCCCGCACACACACACACACACAAAATATCTGTCAGATTTGATTCTCCGCTTTATAAATTTCATATCTCTGATGAAACAAGGTTTGAAAGTGTCAAATTAAAAATTTCGATTTATTGGGAATAAAAGTTCTTCTCTCCTTTTCGTGTTTACGGTAATTATCGCTCGAAGCGGGTATGTACATGTCTAATCTATTCCCGGGTAGAATTTCGATTGACATTTTTGTCGATACGGAGAACGTTAATTAAACCACCGCGCCGCATCGAAATTCCGTGGAATTTGAGCGATACGCCACCGGGAGGGGGAGACGGGTTGCAGCAACCGACTGCTAATCGCTACGGCACATCGGCGCGTACTGGAGCTACACGCGCGCAGCATCTGCGAATACATCAGGCTCGGGGCTTGACACGACGCTCGCGAGCGAGCGAGCGAATCGCCCGATGCTCGATTTTCGGGCACCAGGAATTTGTAAATATTGCGTGTACGCGAGGGAGGGCACGCCACGCGGTGGCGCCGTCAAACATAGCCCCGCATAAACACGGCTACGTCATCCGCACTGCTCGCAGCCGGCGAGCAACCCGTTTGTTCCCATTAACGATTGAAGTTGGCCCAATCGCGACAGATGGGTGCGACGTGACCGTACACCGGCAGCCACACATTCCGCGAAATCCATGAAATATTTAACCGCATTATTGATTCCCTCCGTGGTCCACGAGAGAGTGCTCCTCGTCGTAAATTCATTAGCCGCGAAGTTCGCGCTGTTGGCCCGAACACGCGAGAGCCCGACCCACGTGTTCCCCGACAATTATCGAATTTCTGCGATATATCTTCGCGTCCCTGTAATCCTGTGTGTGTGTGTCTACGTGCTGTGAAGAAAAGTAAGTCTCGTCGTCATCGCCGCGCTATTTGTAGCAATCTGGAGTAACGCAAAAAGAGATAACTAATTTTGGAAAGAGATTCCAACGACGCTACGCTCCAATATAACGATCGCCTTGCTATTCTCCAAATAGTATTTAAAATAAACGTCGCGTGTGCTGAACGTTTATTACATTATAGTGTCTTGACCTAAGTTCGATATATAACAATTACGTTGAATCAAGAATACATGTTATCGTAATTCTTATTAGAATTTTATTGCAGTTCGGAATAAAGAGACATCTAATTTGCGAGTATAGTTTGTGTCGTCGTGTTGTAAAAGAAACACGCGAAAAAGCATCGTTCGTTTCTCTTCTCTGATTTTGTGATTACCGACAGTAATCAATGGACCCAACCTAGAAAGAGAGAGGGAAAGAGAGAGAGAAGCTTCAAGAAGACAAATAAAAGGGAATAGCGGGACGCGAAGAGAAACGAAGGCAAGAGAATATAAGAGCGAGGGTGAGAGTGTATACCGCGTAGGGTAACGGTAGGGAGCCTCGCTCGCAGGACACACATAAAATATCAGCCGGAAGATTACCATCGTCCTACCCTTTCCCTCGCCGGTTTCCCCGCATCCGCTTTCTGCCGCGGCAGTTTTTACCGAGAATATATGCACCAACCGGCGCTTTGTTATTTTCCCCTTTTTTCTCGCCGGTCCTCGTTTCTCCTTCACAAGCAGCCCCGGCGACCCTTTTCCCACCTACCCTTAAACCCCACGAGCCGCTCCTCCTATCCGATTTCGCCCATCCCTGGACGGTTCCGCTTCCGGTCACGAGTGTGTGCCGGCGACTGTAACTTAACGTATAACGCGCCGCGGAATTATCAATGAGCTCGCGCAGCCGCGAGCTTATCGTCGCGGTCGCGCGCAATCAACGCTCCATCACACGCGGCTTTGCCGCTGCACCCGCTGGCCGTTAATTTTTTGCCATTCCAAGAAAGAATGTCGCTACACGTTACACGTGCGCTACCCGGCTAAGGGCGTAATTTATTGCGTGGCGTGTCCGCTATCGTCGCGTATCTGTTGGCTTCGGAACAAATGCAACGTACATACGTTCGCTCGCCGGCTATGAAACAGTCGGCGGTTGAAGTATAGCGAGGAATTACGTCCGCACGGAGTTGTCGACAACTTTCACCTTAATCTGTCAAAAATGTTTGCGCGCGTACGTTTTATTATATCTCGGGAGTCCTCGTAACATTCCCAATATACCGCTTACTCGAATATACATAAATAAAACACATTTATGCGTTTTATTTATTTGTTTAGTTTTTCTTTCAACGCGCGGGTGTCGTATAAGAGAATTTATACATGAAATATAAGAGTAAAAGAGGATTTATATTAAACATTAAAATTTTTATATTAAACTTCGATTTTGACATAAAGCAAAGAGAATTCACTGAGATCTCGAGATATCTCCGGATTCTAGATCAGACCATTTCGCGAGAAAGAAAGAAAGAGAAAGATGTACGAACCCGGTTCTTATATTCCCTTCTTGTGTTTCATTTTCTTTTTTCAATTTTTCCGAAAGCAAGAGAAGAGGTGTATTGTAACGAGATGGAAACGTCGATACACATCGTAACTTTTGGCCGCGATAATACTTGGCTGTCTATTCCCCCGCCCGTCGAGGCCAGATATCGATTGACCCGTTCTTTCTCTTTTCAATCCCTTCGTTTCTCTTTCCAGCCATCCGGCTCCAGCTGGCTCGTGATTGACGTTTCATAATTCAGTCGTGCCGGTTGATACGACACGTAGGGAAGAGCGGTAGCCTATACCGGACCCTGTAGCGGAGAGCCTGACGCGCCGCGAACACGCGCGCTCTTCCGTAATTCCTCACGTATATATTTCTCCGGCTTGGACCGTGATGATATCGTCGCGCGAACGAGAGAAAACGCGAAATCGAATTTATCACGATCAAAGGGATAAGCGTAAGGGAAACGGGCGAAAGAGGGATGGACCTCCGCTACTCTGCAAATCAAGCGCTAAAAAAGCGCGACGGTAAGCGGATTTATTTCTGCATTCGACAAACGTATCGTCGCCGCGCATTCTTCGCCCACGAGAGCGGAATACTTTATTCGGGCTCGGCCCGTGTCGTATTTTCGCGACCCCGAAGAAAGAACGCAAACTTTCCGCGCCGTTTGTAACCGCGCGCGCGGACCAATTGTCGTTCCGGATAATTCCTTCGGCCGCCGGAAAGTGGTTATTACGTTGTCCACAGAAATGGAACGACCGCGCGCGGTAAGATAGGACCCAAGAAACCCGGCTACGGCGGTCTTTGTCGTGATAGAACGCGAGTAGAGAATCTAGGGAAGGGGGGAAAGAAAGAGAAAACGGCGCCCGGGATCTTTTTGGTCAAGCCCCAGGCTTGCTGTCTCTCAAAAGAGCTCTCAACCCGCGTCCCGTCCTTTCCGTTTCTCTTGGCGACCGCCATTCAGCGCCTGTGCCACCTACGAAGTCAACTCCCTCTTCTTTCTCTCTCTTTCTCTCTCTTACTCTCTCCCTCCGGTTGTCCCCGTGGCGGCGTGGGGCTTTTACTACTTTCATTACTTTTTATCGTCACTCGCCTCAAGAGCTCGTGCGCCCATTTTTTAATTCGCTATGGATCGAGCAGCGTCGGGACGTCGTGCTCTCTCCTCTCTCGCCGTGTGGAGACTATATTAAGCTCGTAATTCTTACAAAGTGAAATCTAAGAGAGCCGCCGGAGCGCCTTGGTGTAGCCGGCTTTTCCTGGACGTGTGTACTTTACGATGATTAGCACGAAGCGAGGAGGGCAGAAGAGCCATATGCATTAATCTCTCTCGCGCCGCGCCGCGCCGCGCCGCCCGCCGGTGAGAATCTGCTGCCCAGAGTCAGTGCGCTCTGGCACTGGGGCTGTAATCCAGTTAGTCATAACTTTTTTACAACTATCTTACCGCCAAGTTACGAACGCGAAAGTTAGCGGAACGTATAAAAGATCATCGTTACGACGCGAGTATTGAGACATTTTAAATTTTCTTTAAAGCTTCTCCAATCTCTGGTGTGCGGTAAACTTAGTAAGATGATCGATTTACCCGACTCGAGTGTATGCACGTTTGCGCTGCTGCCGTAACACACACGACAGTTCAACGTCATGCGAGAGAGACGTTTAAAGAAAAAAAAAAGGAGATCGATGGATCGATCGGCTTTCCTATTTTCCTCGCGCGGCACGCTATCGCGGGACTAATATTCTCGAGTGGAGGAACGTCGAGTCGCGGCGCCATTCATCGAATTATCGCCAAGGCGCGATAGTAAAAGTATTCCCCGGTTGACGTGAAATTACGTTACGTGTCAGGTAACGCGGAGATACGACCTGCTTGTTTTGGGAATCAGTTTAGCACGAGAGAGAGAGGGGTCGCGCAATCGCCTGATTACACTTCAGCCAGCTTTATTTTACGGCGGTCCGGAATGCGGCAGAATAAACTGTTATATTGGGTGCGAGACGGGCTTACGGCGTTAACGCGCCGAGGTGCCGTCGTAATGTACGGTCACCGATCGAGGTGTTTCATCGGCTGTAGTCGTAACGGCGCCCGACAACAATACAAATCGAACCGGAGCAAGCCCCCGTGCAAGCCGTGTGTAGGCGGCGATCCCGCGCGCGCGAGAAACGAGACGCGAGGCATTCCAATAAGTGGATTGACTCCTGCGAGCTCCGCATCCCGCCCCTTACCTTTCGATATCGCTCCAGACGCAGTGAAGCGTGCAGCGAGGGATCGGGAGAAAATTCCGATGAAAAATCCGCGATATAATATGTTTACAATCGGATTAACTTCTCGACAAATCTTTCAACAATCCATACAGGATAAAAAAAAGAGAAGTAGGAGAAAAGATTTTTTTTTATTAAAATTTTTTTTTTTTTTTTTTTTTTGGAAAAAAAAACGGCAGGTTTAATTCGTTACTATAGAAAATGTAGACAATGACGATTTATATCGTATTGGTTTCAGCGAATAAAATGTAATCACAACTTTGCGATTTACGCCAATGCATTGAGGCACAGCTTGACACCTCTTTACACGATAAAAAGCAGACTGATAGACCAAAACCCTACGTTCTACAATGTTCCGTTCGGTCTGAGAAGCTCCATCGCTCAGGCTTTGCGCGCGCCACGACGACCTTATTAGACAACCCTGATTTGTGTCCTCTGGCGAATGTTCAGCATTTCCGAGTGGGTCGCGAATTTGCCTCTCAAAGTACGGTCGCTTTGCCGTTTTCGCCGGGCGACATCGAGCAGATCCGTATATACGTAAAGAATCGCGTCGATTCGAATAAACTTACGAGCCGGCAACAGCAGCAGCAGCAGCTTCCATGTTCGCGAAATACATCATTTGAATTGCGAACTATGTGCGTACATAACACATCCGATGATCGCGACGCGATATCGACGAAAATTGACGGGATAAAAACCGCGCGCGTGCGAAGTTCCATTAAACAGCTCGCGCGAAACGTCATCAATAATTTTAGTTGCGCGAGCGCGCGCGCGTGAAGATCCGGCGTTCCGTGACCAAAATTCAATCGCGCGAACACGAGGCGCGCGAGAGAGAGTTTATTACGGTAAATTCGTTCTTTTCTCGTTTCGACGGTGCCGGATACAATTTCCGACGTGGTGTTGCAGATCGTCGGCGCCGCCGCCGCCCCCGCGCAGCGTCGCGTCGCGAGCGAAACTCGCGGAATTTCGGTCAATGAAATATTCACATTATCGGTGTGCCGCGCGGTGTGACGAGCCGCGCTTCATTATTTTCGCCGGATTGACGCACGCACGAGAGCGCGAATTGCCCCCGTTAGCTTCGTTCGTTATTTGCGTGTCTTCGCATCGTCGATTTTTCTGCTCTCGTGCGTCGAACTAGCGGAGTGATTCGACGCGTAAATCGATGAGAAAGAGACAGAGAGGAAAGAGAGAGAAAGAAAGAGAGAGAGAGAGATACCGCAGAACGGGTTTTGGGACCAAGTTAGTATAGGGTGCATTAGGGAACAGTTTGCACGTGCGCAAATTCGTGCCTGTTCTCGCGTCGCGCTTTTTGATGCTGCTCGATCGTTCGTGTATTTGATCGCAGCGTTCCCATTGATGCGGCGATACAGTTGTAACATTTCTGTGTGATTTCCGATTGGATTTAATTACCGCCATACAAAACACAGATAGCTATAAGTTTTCTATTAGTTTTAAAGTAGAATTTTTGTATTGTTATGTTTGTTTTATCTTTTTTCTTATTAATAGAAAAAATTTTAATCACGATAATATTTAATTAATATTTATTAATTCTATTTCAACTTTGCAAAAGAGCAAAAATACGATATTTTATACGAAAAAGATATATACAAACCTCAAAGAGAGAGATAATTATTTATCGCTCGTTGCAAATTATATTGTTGCGTCACTTGTAGCATATTTATCATATTACAGCGATAATAAAAATAGCGTAGCGTTTATGAGAGTTAATTGGGTTGCGCAGGCTGTCTTTTCATTAGCGTTTACGGTGCCTTGTTTCTCATCAATCTCACCGACACGTACAACAGCCCTCTTTCAGCCCGGACGAAATGCACACGCTGCAACGTGTAATGTGGTTTCGAACTATTCCCGTGGTTTTGGCCGTTGAACAACAAAACCGATGGGACTCCCGGAGTGTTTCGATACTATTCTCTTGGTCTGCCTATTCGTTCGTCACACAAACTCTTATAATTAATTACGCACGCCAAACTTGTGCATGTAACCCCGTTTAATACCTGTAATTTTGCTACGTCCCATATTGAATACACAAACACACGTAGTAACATTTGTCCGCGGTCGGGATTTTCTACTTTAATTGCTATAAAATGGCACAAACAGATAATCGAGAATTCACTATCTGCAGCGAGCAGAAACAATTTTGATCGTCGCGGGATTTTTTTGTCTATACACTGCCGAAGAGACAAAGCTGGTGTCGTGTAAAAAAAAAGTTTCCATTAACGACGTATTTTCTTCTCTCATTGTTCCGCTTTGCGATTGCCTCACTGCGGACTCTCACCGAGGTTTTAATTAAAAGTTTCTCATTACTTCCGCGCGCGCGCGCGTTGTTTGGAGGCGAGCCTGTCGCCGGGCTTTAAGTCTCGGACATTAACGAAGCCTGTTTACGATACCGCTTGCCCGTCGGGCAAGTAATTCATTTACGAAAAAACGAGGTTCACATGCGGTTGAAGCTCCTGTATCAGTAACGTTCTAATAATTGCGCCGGCTCTTTGTGGCGTTGTTTCGCTACGAACTCCGGAAGAGCAACGACGCGAGAGGATTAAACACCGAGCAAAAACTCAGTTTCGAAGCGGGCACAAAGACCGGCGGCAAAATTTAAAAAAAAAAAAAAAAAAAAACTATCGAAGGCGGGGGAGGGGCACAGCGCGCTAGATATATCGCGACTGAATTCTGTTACAAGCTTTTTCCCAAACCGTTCATACTCGCTGACATATTCGATTTGCATACAGACCGAGCGAATTATTGCCCGCTCGCTGGAATAGAAACGGTATCGCGTACACGGGATCGTCGGTAGATTGGGTTCATTAGCTGGTGGACATCAATTTTTCCAGTAATCAGTAATAAAGCCCGGCTTTAAACGAGCTGCCAGCGCAAACGGTTCGCAGGGCCTGAGGGGAAAACGGTCGACGGTCGGTCTGTTAAATGAAACAAAGCCGTTACAACGAATGGCTATCCACCCTCTGTACCCGCGAGCAAGTGCGAGGATGAACAGGCGGGCGAGCAGAGAGAGAGAGAGAGAAAGAGCCGGAGTGGTAGCGCCGAATAGAAGAGGATGAGTACAGAAAAAGTTAGTGTAAGAGAGAAAGACAGAGAAAGAAAGAGAGAGACAGAGAAAAAGAGAGAGAGTGCGCGCAAAAGAGAGATGGTGGCGAGTGGTTGGTAAATTAAAATTGTTTCCCGATTCGGAATGGAAACATTTTGTGGCCACCCCGGCTGCTGCCGTCGGAGTTTCTTCGTTTCCCGTTACCGCGGCGCATCGTGCTCGTCGCGGAACACGAGGGTACTTTCTCGAAACAGGTGCGCGTGCAAATTTGAAGACCGAGCGATCCTAAATGAGCAAACTGATGGTTTGTTCTCGCCTGTAAACTCTCAATTTCCACTAATCCAGTAGTTTCTCCAATCTTAGCACTCATAGCAAGTATATATTGACATTTCGTGTGCATTTAATCCCATTAGATTAATAGTTTGAATTCGAGCAAATAACACAGACAATCAACATTAAATTTAACGAGATATTCTTTGGCTAATTGTGAGCAGTCTTCTCTTAAGTAAATTGTGTTGGTGTACTAAGTTTCAAATTACAAACGATTTGAGATAAAACAAAAAAAAAAAAAAAAGTTTCTTCAAACAAACTTCGCAGATATAATTAACGAAAGAGAAAACTTTATTATATTCACCTAAAATTCGAGTAAAAGCAACTTCGCACGCAAGAATTTTAATTGAAGATTTATCTGCCACACTCTCTTGAAGAGAGAGAGAGAGAGAGATACGTTACGTTGAATGTAAATGAGTTAAAACAAATAAAATATCCCGACAATTCTCGTCGTGAAACAAGATACCAAGTTCACCGGAGAAATTTGTCATTGAAATTGTCATAGTTTTGGGATACTTTGTGCAAGCTTTATCCGAGTGCGAGAGATGCAGTTCTTTCTCGTATCAAGAAAGTTTAGAAGCTCGAGGGAACGGGGCGGGGGGGGGCAGAGAAAGGCAGAAGAAAAGTGCTTCGAAATGCGAAGTGGAATCAAACTTGAATGTCGTGGTAGCGTACGTTTAAAGTGCATACTTATTTAATGGATATTAGAACTTCGCAAACTACTTGTACATTATGCAACGGTTACTCCGTTAATGCAACATGTTTCTACGTCTAATTAATATCATGTGTAATTTTACTGAATTAAATTTCGAGTAGCGTCAAAGAGAGAGAAAGAGAGAAAGGATAGAGAAACCTGCGTATTATATTAAGAGCCTTACCTAAAAGTACCACACACACTTTTGTGAGAGTGTGCGCGCGCACGATCTAACTCTCCTTTCTGCTCTCCCCGTCGAGACAAGAAGAAGCTACTTTCGTGGCAATGGCAACCCAGCGAATCGAATGGAGCGGCGAGATCAGCGTAAAATAAGTTAGCGAAGCCATCGGGAACCCTCGAACTCTCCTTCCCTAAGTTCCCTCTCACATTTTCGCTTCAGCTTTCCCTCGCGCGTTGGCCCAATCGACCCCTTTCCCTTCCCTACCCTTCGGTCGGGAAGTTCCACGAACTCTCGACCGAGGCCGGATCGCTTCGCGGTTTTTGCAGAAACGACCTCGGTATTTCTCCTGGAGCGAAATTAACGATCGCAGAACACCGGCGCGCACCTTCGTCGGGATAAAGCGCAAGGTTTACGGTTTGCATGTACATACTCGCGTGTAGGTAGGTGGATAATACATGTACCCGTTTTTTTTTTGTTTTTTTGTTTTTTTTCATTCCGTTGTCGCTGCCGTCTTCCTATTCCGGTCGTCCTACGGATGCACCTGCATGTCTTCGCGTTTTTTTCTATTTGTATATGTAAAAACTATAAGCAAATGCATCTTTTCGATACACATATATAACCGTAATTGTTATTAATGTTCAGCTTTATAGAGCACGTTGCAATAAATAAGATATCACCTGACTTTGTAAAAACTGAATTTTCTCGAAAAGTCTCGAAAAAGATAGAAATGAACGTGACTCTCTCTTCCGGGAGAGGGAGGATAGTACGTATATATATATATATATATTTCAACATTTAGAAAGTCTCCGGTATTTGCGAGGTTTTGGGAATGCAGCTTCTTTAAAAGATCGCGGTCAGAATATGTGGGTTGTATAAGCAAAACGCGCCGGAGCCTTTGATAGGAATAAAATTGAGGCATCCCAGCGTTGGGACGCAAAAAGAGGGACATAAATATATCGTTCTGGAATACTATAAAGAAATCAATCGCTCAAGGATGCTTCTTTAAGAAATGCTACGAATACCGGTAACGTTCTGATCTGGCTGAAAGCCATCCACGTCCTCGACGAAGGATCACTACCTTTTCTTGCGTGCGCAAGGAATATTGGCAGCGGCTGCTTTTATTTCACCCCCGGCCTGCGCGTTGTGCAAAAACAATACGCCGCAGAAGTGACTTACCTGAAACAGAAAAAAAAAAAGATATCTTTATCTTCGAAGTTCGCATCGCGTTTTATTAATTATGTAAAATATCGTGCGGACGCGCGTAACGAGTACATTGTTGTTATTACTAAAAGCGCGCCGCTCTGTCTATCTATCTGTCTCTCTCTCTCTCTCTCTTTCTCTTAAATTACATAGCGCGCGCACCCGGTATATTTCTATTTATCACACGATAGATACGTATATACACGAAAGGTGTAACGTGACAGAAGCGCAGCGTTGCCTCGTAATAATATACATTTTATCGCGTCAAGGATAATATATGACTTATGCAATTTGCGTAAATAGATATATTATGGATGTCGGCAATGGCCGAGTTAACCATAACTCCGAGGCATTAATCACCGTGGCCCGGCGCAAACAAAGCGCGGTGAAAAACACGGATCGCTAGCCAGGCAGGAATTTTCAAAACGATACTTATAAGCCGCTTATCTCGAGGTCAGACCTCGGTTCGCGAAACGACGTTAGGCTAGCGAGGCGTCTCTCCGCATCGTCGTCACAAAGCGGACTTACATATTCATGGCGGTAGTGGCGACAGCGAGGGTGTACTCTCTCTCTCTCTCTCTCTCTCTCTCTCTCTCTCTCTCTCTCTCTCTCTCTCTCTCCTCTCTTCCGCAAACTTCCTCGTTTCGCTATCAATTTTTAGCTCATCGAGTTTCTTACAACGCGGAACGAATAAATGCGCTGCGCATGAACGTTAATTAACTGATTAGCTGTTTGAGCGAACTTTCCTTGTGACGACCTTAAAGCAACGCGGAATTTATGAGTTACAAATTAGCGTTTCTGAATTCCATTTCCTTCTCTTTGCTCATCGCGTCTCTTGAAGCGCACCGACCGACGGAACGACAAAACTCGCGAGGAAATATTTTTTTTTATATATCACTAATTAGCGTGAACGCGTATCCACGTTCATTTGTGGGAATAATTATCCCACGCACGCGTTTGAATTGTCGGGTGAGCATCATCCGGCGCGCGTGGCCTCATGGAAGAAAAGGCGATGACTCCGGAGCATGTGTGCGCAATATTTTACGTTATTACATGACGACACGCACAAAGAGGATAACGCGCTCCCCGCGCGAGCGCGCGATCTTCTTCCCCTCGTTATCGGCGCGTAGGTACTCGCGTAGAAAAATTGCATGTAACGAATCGTGGCGGCTGGCCGATCTCGTTTCCGATCACGTTTCCGCGGTATTGAATCATCCAATTAGTGTCGTCGCGTGGCGAGAGATACGGAGGAGATGTTACGCCGGATAGCCGAACGGACCGGGGTGCCGATTCGGCGTCCCGAAAGACGTGCATATGAGAGGCCGCATTAAAGGGCGCACGGTAGATTTGATAAAATCTCCAATTAACGGACGCGACGTCGCCGTTCCGATGTCGTTTGAGTTTTTTCGCGCGCGCGGATATGCGAGATTTTAACGAGACAAATTTGTTCGCTGAATCAATCGATGCGTCTATTCGTCGGGAATGATCTTCGCGTGTACGGTTAATGCGTTTCGGTAACCCCTCCCCAACGCTCGATTTTCCGCTACTGCTTTTCGAATTCCGCATGATTCCCAGAATCTAGATATCCTCGCGCGTAAGTGGGTTAACTCGCGGGACTTTTCCAGATTAAGGGAGAACGCAGCCAACCTTCTCTCGTTCGCAGGGCGGGTTAGACGACGAAAACCGTGGGTTGTGTTAAATCACGTTGGTGGAGAAAGAGTGTGTGTGTGAGAGAGAGAGAGAGACCGGCGGTATTATAGCGAGTTTTATGTAGCGCACGCGTACGCGCGGAGAAAGAAAGAAGAAGAGATTTCTTCGTGCCAGGGGTGTTCCAAAAATATTATTGCACCGGCACGAATACGAGACACGTGGGTCGACCCGACGTGGAATACGACAGAGGGTCATTCGTAAATCTCTATCTGGAACTGTCTGCAGAGCACGAAGCAGAAATCTTAGCAACGACGAAATTCCTCGTTCTAACGTTCTCCTTCCCTTTCCCGTGAGAAACCCGCAGCGCGCAAACGAGCGCCGCGCCACTCGTTTAATAAATATACACGCAATAAATTCGACGTGTGAAGAGGCCATAGAGGCCGGCGGGACTAGGGGGCAGTTTTCTGTCGCATAAAATATTCGGCAATTTATTTTAGCTAGCACACATAATTAAAGCGCCATGTGTGCAGGAGGTCCGCCATAAATCTCCGGGATCAGCAATAACGTCGGAGACTTGGCCGTTGCCGTCGGTAGTGCGGATGATGGTGATGGCGCAGTGGAAGTGGTGGTAGTGGCGGTGGCGGCAGCGGCGGTGGTGGTGGTGGTAGTAGCGCAGGGTACCTACAATTCGTCGGCTAGTCTGGTGAAGAACGGTCTGGCATCAAGTCGCGAGAAATTATGTGAATGTTCTCGCCCTACACCAAAAGACGGGCGAGGAGAAAGTGGGAGGGTTGTCCTTCGTGCGAGGGGACAGAAACCAGGAGGAATCAGGAAGCCGTGGCTGAGGTGTCTAGACTTGGCTTGGTGGTGCACTTTGCACGCCGTACGTATTCAAACCGATTTGCGAGGATTCGCACGACAAAAAGTCAGAGAGAGAGGAAGACTTGGGATTTACATTGGTAATGCGTGTCTCGGCGGAGAACGGGGGATAACTCCGCCGCGGAAAGTCGAAATCATGGCGGCTGCTCACGGGAATGTCGCTTCTCTGCCACCGCCCTAATCGTTATTCCACAAAGTCCTTGAAATAATTTTATTTTGTCAAATGACCGACAGTGCTCGTTAATTATATTTAACTTTAATGAGATGATTACATTTAAGCAGTAAATTATATTGACACGAAAAGATTTCACGTAATAAACCGTGTATATGTGGCGAATACTCTCGCGCAAGTTTCTTAACAGTCAACAAGATGCGGACGCGCAGCGCTAAGCTCAAGACAATCGGAAACTCGTCGTCATTTGTGGCTCACCTCCATGTCACGGGGGTCGGACGTGGGAAATGTTCCCGACCGATGTCTCAGAGCCATGATTATACAGCAACATCGCGCTCGTTTATCATTCCGGCTATGCGCGGCGGCAGGCAACGCGATCTGTCTCTTCGTGGTAAGATAGCCAAACCCTTATTCGAGGGAGGGGAAGGGGGTTGGCCAGGGAGGGAGCGTAGCCGCATCTGGACTGCCTCCAAAAGACCCAAGACACCCCAGAATCTCCTGGCTCGTTCCGGGATTCTCTCCCTCTTTCTCCCTCCCTCTCTCTCTCTCTTCGTCGCCGACTTCATAAATTCAAGCGCGCACCCCACCTTAAGCCAGAACCGCGTAACTGTTTCTAACCAATTATTATAAATAAAATGTGGCCAGCCGTAATGACAAACGGCAGGAGAGCGGGACGGTCGCGCGGTACGCCGAGCTCTTCGCCAATGGGCTCGGAGCCATCCGCCCTATACCAGACTATACTAGTCGAAGGATTACGACGAGACCTTCTCTTTTCTTTCCCATTTTCTCCTCACCGATCGCTGTGCAGTCTGCCCGCGAGAGAGATCTATGAGGTAGAAAGTTTGGGTTTTCAGTTCCAAGAACATATTAGACATAATGTGCAATTGCTAAACCGAAAATCGGCAGTACATTTCGGCAGACAAAGTTGTAGAATCGATAATTTGATGACCCACCTTCTCAAAAGTTGTTCAGACAAAATTTCACCCGCTCTTTTTATTTCATCGCGTAACCTGCAGACACAACGATGGATAATAAGCGGAATGACAATCGAAGATACGCGATTATTTTTGTTTAAGATTGATGAAAATATTTTTTTTTTAGCACAAAGAGAATAACGCGCGTGCCTCCCGTGCGAGGGAAGCTCGTGGGAACGGCACGGGAGAAAACTAGCTGGCAAAGAGTGAGCAATAAATAAGAATCCGTGGGGTTCTGTATCGCGATTAGAGCCATATTATGTTTGTCAAGACGCTCATGATCGTTGTTTACAGTCGAAAAGCAGCTGTCTTATTCTGGCAAACTTTGCTGGCACTCGGTACCGATATGAGTTTCAGTTTGTCGGCCGTTGAGAGTACGGTTGAAACTTCGAGTTTCTTTATGGAACTCCGCGTTAATGAATAAACTGAGAATAATTATCTTAATGAAAACAAGCGTGTTCTCGCGAGCCATTACTCGCGTTCTCGTCCGAGTGAAATAAAAATTGACCACAAAATCTGAATTCCATTGAGAGGATTCGTCCCCGTTATACTTTCCCGCAGAACAAAATTTATTTCAAGTAACGTTGTGTTTTCAAATTGGCGAGAAAAAGAGCTTATAGAATAATTATATGTTGTGCGCTTGTCGCAGCGAGATAAAAATATATATTCGCGCCTTGATTTTCACTGATTACTTAGCGGAGAAATAACGCATATATATATATATATACCGCGCCACAGATCGGTGTATTATTTGCCTCAAATAACTATCTCTGCTACCAAGAACGGATCTCGCTCGTCGGATCTAATTTGGTTTTTGCTACCAGGCGCTTTGCATCCATTTGCTTTGCTCTCTCCTCGCACAGAGACCCGAGGTAAAAAGTTGAAATCTAACAAATGGATTCGCGTGGAGCCATTTCGAGGAAAGGGGGAGGGAGAGGGAGGGTTCAACTCTTCACATTTTTCTCCTCATGCAATATAAAGTGCATTGTGGAAATTATTCCGAGCGGCGCGAAATGTCTAATAACAACTCGCCGTCGTTTCTTTCGCGCGACAAGATTAAAACAAGAAAACCCAATTTTGCGCGATAAATTCTCCGGGTGTCTCCAGAGAATTTATAAGCGCAACAACACATCGGTGTGGTTACGGTGACGTGAGCAATATGTGCGCTCGTCAATCGAAACGAATCGCGGTCGATGCGCGACCACATGCGAATGTAATTAGTGTCACCTGTCACACAGTGTACGGAGGGCGGTTCAAGGGACAATGCCTACGACTTATCGTCACCCTCATCCACCCTGCAGCAGTTGCAGCCCTTGCTCCCCCGCACCCATATACGCAGCGGTAAGCCTAGACTCACGTAGAATGTAACTTTGTGACGTCACACCACAAACACGCCAGAGGACGAGGGCCTAGTTACAAGCATTATACCTAACCGCTCCGCCTCGTTACGACAAGATGTGCTTCTGGTTTTCACTGCACGCGTGCAGCCGGTCTGCGGGTTAATTCGTGCGAGGAAGTTTCGAAGGCAAGAGCGAAGGGAACAAAGCGTGCTGAGCGGGGCTGCGGAAAGGTGGTGGTGGTGGTGGTGGTGTTGGCGGGTGGAGGCGAACGGATTGCGTTAGCGTGGCACCAAGGTAAATCCAATCGATCTTCCTCACGCGAGAGGCATTAACGAATTCTGCTATTCGACGAGCTTAATTCGCCCGGCGTTACCGGCGTCGGCCGGGAGGCTCGTGTGTATGTAATTAATATACGCACACTGCCGCAGCGAGAAAGAGACTAGTACGTGATACGAAGCCGAATACTATGAATATCAAGACGGAACGGCGCAACATGAATAGTACGAGTCTCGAGCTTTCATATAGACATTTCTTGCTTTAATACTTTGATCGTTGATAAAGAAATGATTCTCGTATATACCAAAAAGAAAAACACTATTTTTCTTATGTATTATGTAAATCCTTCATTGATTCGACGAGGTACTCTTGAGTCGAGATACAGACGAATTGATTCGGAGAATCGAGCTGCATTGCAGAGAGAGAGGGAGAGGGAGAGAGAGAGGAAGAGAGAGAGAGAGAAATAACGGACGGAAATCAGTCTGAATTATTAGGGCGCTGCGAAACGCCTCGAGGCTGCAATAAGATCGCCGCTATCGTGTGTTCGCGGTTAAATTTCAGGACTGGCAAGTAATGGGGACTGAGATATTTTGAATAACGACCTCATCAAGCGGGGAAGGATATTCTGACGGAATTCTGCTTACATCAAGAAGTAGGACGCTAATTACATGCTTGCTAATCGTGGCCTTTCCAAAGTAACTTATACGAGTTTTGGCTTTCAACCTTACGGAGGAAAAGTTCATGCATAAATTGCTATGTTGCTTGCTTCATTGGCGGAGGAAAAATTTACCGTGAACTCTCGTCTGAAATCCCGTCTCCGCAAATGACTCGCTTCCGACTTTCTAAGTTTGCTCGAGAGCCGAAATCGGTATTTACCGAGCTTTTCCCCGTCGCAAAACTGTTATAAAGTACGCAAATATTCCGGCGAGCTTCTCGTATTGTTCCGAACGGTGAATTCGTGTACTTTGTGCACATGCCGCGCGTCCATTATTCGCCGGCGTTTCCCCGGTAAGCAGAGAGAACCGAGGAATAAAGAGCGCAAATACTCGCGGGAAAATTCACGTCTTCCCGCTTTTCCGACCTATATATATAGATAGAAAGAGAGGAAGAGAAAAGCCAGCCGAGGCTACTGGTATCTCAGGCGTCTTCTACCAGAAGCCGGTATCTACTTTCGGGTGAAAATAATTAAAATGGAAGACGACGAGTAGAGGGAGAGAAAGAGAGAAAGGATGGAAAGAGAGAGCGCGCGTTTCCGCGACGCAGCGCAAAATATCGACGAGAGATTACATTGCGCCGGCTGTAATGCGGATGCAAATGCGATGGTAAAATATTCCGAGTGTGCAAATTAAAATGACACTGAAATATATATGCGTGTACAGCCTCGCGGCGTGGTGCTGCGCCGAGCTCGTATAAATTGTTTACGTTGCACCCAGTTTGCGATATTATACCGAAGCGCGCGCGTACACACGTGTGTGTGCTCCGATATGCGCGCGCGCGTGTTTCACGCACGCACACCGCTCTCTCCGCGCACTCACTTTATGCCGGGCCGCCGACGCATATCCGCGGATGCCGCTTTTCTACCCGGTTATACCTTCAATCGCATATCGCGCTGGTAATACGGTGGGAGGCGGAAAAGCGCGGCCGTATTGCCGCAGGGAGGAGAAAATTCGCTGAAAATTCCCAATGTTTATTCATATAATTTGCATGTAATTATTTCTGATACGACCGGCCCGGCCGGTCGGCGCGATGTATTGTGTGTACGAATATACGACCGGCGCTGTACCGTACGTACAGCTGACGGGGTGCAAGGAAAACGCGGTTTTACGAGTGAGGAAGAGAGGGGAAGGGAGGCGAGTCACCGGACGGCAGTGCGCGCCTCAAATGTCCGTCGCGATTTATCTCGTCCCGCATTTTAAAGCGGTTCGCTGTCACGTCGTCGTTGGAGAAGCGCGGTGTACAAATGTTGTGTGGACAAAAAACTTCGCAGGTGTATACACAACAACCGATGACACGTTTATGCGAACGAGATACATTCCGCATTGTCCGCGCTCTCGAATTGACACGTGTGATTACGAAATTTTATTTTACACGCGCGCAATATGATCTGAATAATTTTTGCAGCTTAATTTTTTAGATTACGCTAAAAACAAGCGACGATTAAGCAAACCTTACGTGATGTTTAGCTAATTGAGGATATTTATATTCATGACACTGTGTGCGCGCGCGAAGTTCGACATAATGGCAAAATTAGCAACGTGCGGTATAAAAATAAATGCTGCTTTACACGCGCGGTAATGTTTCTCACGCGCGGGTGATGTTAGTTGAACATACGCGACACGCGGTACGCTCTTGTTGAGAGAAAAGCGCGGTTAATTTTTATCCAACTGTACGGTCTGGAGATAGATGGAGAAAAGCGGATTCAGCGAGCGACGGTATTCCACTCCCGCTTCGCTAGTAGCGATTCTTTTTTTTTATTTTTTTTTTTATTTTTTTTTATTTTTTTTTTTACTCTCGGCCTTCTGCCTTTTCTCCGCCGCACCGTCCCGGCAAATACCGGGAGAAGAACGAGGGGCAGAATATAGGCACAGTCGGGGGAGGGAGGTGCAATAATTTCACGGGCTGATCGTCGTGGAATCGTCGTTCGCGGGAAAGGGACGATTGGAAGTATAATTGAACCACCGTCTCGCGATTAATATCCATAGGGGTGTGAGGCGCGCCGAGCGCGCTCAGGACATTTTTCATTAGAGCCCATCCGCATTGAATCCGTTTAACTCTCGGCATTTCTTCGATCGTGCTGTGTAGAGTTCCGTGCTATATTGCGCACAGCGTCTGGCAACGCTACACAAGCAATTGTGCCTTTATCGTTTCGCATTACGCCGTATATTTTTTTTATACTTCTTCCATCTTTTTACATTCTTTCCAAACAAATCGCAAACTTTTATCATAATAATTTACGTCGCATTATGCGTATACGCCAATGGATTTATATTTTCTTAATGAATATTCGCATAATACACAACTGTGTGTGGAATTTATTCGGTTTCGTGAGAACGGGCAATAAACATTTCGCAGATGTAGGTATATTCGCGTCGATGTTGCTGGCGGCGGTGCCACTGTACGCTTCGTCGTCGGCCCGTGAGTTACCGTCGCCGTGTAGCCAGCTGTGGCGATCTTGTCTCGTCAGACACGTGTACACGATGCGCAACATCCATTTATACGGTTGGCACTCAACTTGGCACCAGTCACGGCTGACGAGCCCTCGCTGGTGGAGGGAAACGGCTATTAGTCATCGTTACATACGTCACCTTGACGCCCAGGTACGACCGCGGATATACGTGAGAAAGTGGCTAACCTTACGCGTCTCAAACGGAAAAGACGCGTCGTTATGAATAAGAGCGGGAAACTCTTCTTTTTTTCGTCGCGGAAAACCGAGGCGAGGAAAGAGAAACGGACTGTGTGTGTGTGCAGTTCGCTCTCGGAAGGTGTCGACTCTCGGTACGGATCAGCGCGCGACGAGCTGACTACGGACCGGCGAGCTCCGGGGGCTCTGTGTGCGCGTGTGAAGTTTGAAGCGCGCGGATGTGTGCACGTATACACATACTCACGGGGGCCATTACCACCCCAGAAGCGCGTTGTAAGGGCAACACGTCTGAATGGGGTATACGCGATATATAGGTGAGCGCAACACGGGTCTCACATTACTTTTGCGGTAGATTTATTATCGCCCCCGACAGCGTCGGATAGAAACGATGGAGGGTAGTCGGTGCCTCGCGCGAAGGAGAAAAAAAGTGTATCATCACGTAAAATCTCGGTAGGAAGAATCAGGTTGGAGAAAACTCCCTCCGAAACTGTATACAGTATATGTATATACTATACGTACACATCCTCGCTTACAAAGAGGTATCGTAATATAGATGGGTAACATTAATATATATATATATACAACGCACAATATGGTATCTTAAGCGATAAAATATTTATTCTTCGTGAAAGGCTGAACGGTGTATCGCATGAGAAAATTTTCGAACGAAAAAGCGCGCGAGAGTGGATTACATAAAACTTTCCGTACGTTAACTTTCGACTATTACCGCCATTCAATTACGGGCGAGCGCCAGATATTATGCGCGCGTTTCTTCTTTCCTCATGCGGAAAGCTCACTCGAAACCTCACGATCTTGCGCGAGACACCTACAAGCGGATGTTTGCTGATTTTTTTTCAAGAGGAGCGCGCCTAAGACGAAACTAGAATATTCCCAGACGCGGATCTTTCGTGTACACGAAAGCCTCATTTATCGCGGTACCGTTTACACGTCGGAATTTTTTATTTGCGGTATATATTCATAGCGAGCGGCAAAATTTAACGACGGGGCAAAAGAGTCGGGAAGAGAAGAGAGAGAGAGAGAGAGAGTCTCGGGGTCTGACACGATTAAAAAAGTGAATCCCGGAGGGATGCGAGCGAGTCCAATTACTCAGACGACGTACTATTCGCGTTCCGGATTCATTTCCCGCGATTTTTTCCTCGGAATAACGCGATACAGCCGACGCGCGAAACGAGAGATGTGTCACCTCTCGAAATTTTCGCTCGAAAGTTGTGACATCGTTCCCTTTCCTCTCTTTTTCATTTATCCTTAACAGCTTCTTAAGAATTGAAGTGCGCACTCAGTCTCTGATGAAATAGCGTTTCTCTGTAATATGTTTGCGTACATATTGCGCGGGGGTTGATGGTATCGGATACGTACGGAATGAAACATCGCGCTTTGATGTAACAAAACCGCAATAGCGTTCAAACCGCTAGTGCGCAGATGTACAAACGCATTCGAGAGTTGGCGAGAATGCTTTAATCAAATCAACGGTTTTTAATTGGTGCTTGCAAAACCTCCCTCCCCGCGTACACGACGCTAATTTCAAGCGCTTTGTTCCAGTTACCTCTTAAATCCCGTTCGTACTCGGCGTGGCATCGATTCAATTCAAAAGTACCTACGTATCTAAAAGTTTGTTCGGACTCGGTGATTCCTGCAAAATAGGCCACGATGATATCGCCTCGCTTATTTTTACCAGCCGCATTAAAGCGGCATAAAAATTAGGCGTTTTAACTTTGCATATGGAAAACAGTTTTAGATTACGTCGCATCGGATATGTATCGCCGATGGCGGTGACATACTTCGAAAATAATTCACATCCCGTGAAATAGATGCGACTAGCGAGCGTTTTGCAAACGAAACACGTACACAGTCGCATCATATACATAACTCGTTTACTCTTCGGAATCTTCATGACGTGCATTTTGTTCAGTTATTATCTACAATCTCGCGGAGCAAATTTATTTCTTTCTTTATTTCTTTCTGCACAGTGCCATATTTATAACCTTTAAAAGCGTTGAAGTGATTCTTCAATTATTTTAAATTTAATATTTCTTAACAAGATTGGTAGAAAAGGAACATCGTTAGATAAATATACATTGTTAGATGTGTTCACGATGGACAAAACTATCGAAAAAAGATGAAGTGTATCAGAGCAACTGAAGCTGAAAGTTATCAGCACGTATCGAACAACACTTGATGCTTCAACTTGTCGCTACGTATCGAACAATCCGGCGACCGCCAGAAAGCGCCGCGTGATCGCAGTTATCGCTAATTCCTCGGGGTGCTATTACGGGAGGCAATGGATGGCACATTGCACGGAGCGACAGATCTACGTTGCGACACATGGCATAGCCATTCGGTCGCTCGACCCTTTGTCCTTTGAAGGGACGACGACGTCGACCGGATTTCGTTGACGACGATAACGACGGCAACGTGACTTCGAGTGATTCAAGTGGAAGAGGAAGAGAAACCGAGCGCTTTCTTTCAGCGCAAGTACGTGAGAAGCTCGCGTTGAACGGAGAATAAAATGCGTTCGCCAGCTTGAATCTTTTCGAGACGCGGCGTTGTTTAATAATATTCGGGTAACCCAGTTTCGCGCGGCTGATTTAAAACTACTGTACAGAGTGTCGAAGAAGCGCGCTGGAAACCCATGACAACATGTCTCTCGCTCGCGCGTTCCTTAATTAATTAAATTTTGCCGCGCGCGCGCACACAGTCGCCGAGACAGTGTTAGTCGCGATACGCGAACTTGACGATGTACTAAACTTTGTCTCTGCGCTAGTTCGTCCGACGATTACAGGCCCTTTAATTAAAACCTCACTCTTTTCTCTTCAAAGCGTTCGCGCTCTCAGTTTTGCATTCACGTTCCACATAGAAACGCACTCGAGAGCGTGTCGCTGCGTACGGCTCGTTACATCGTCGTCGGCGCACATAATTCTCTAACGAATGGGGGCTGCAATTAAATTAATGAAACAAAAACGACTGTTTACGTATTTACCGAACACCGACAATGTACGGCCGAGGGAAGAGAGAGAGAGAGAGAGAGAGAAAAAAAAGAGAAAAAAGAGAGAGTCGCGGAGCTGCTTGGAATCGAGAAAAAGAGTCGCAAAAGAGAGAAGCGCGAGCGTAGGATCTCGTTTCCGTGAAATTGGGGTGAAAACCAGCGAAGGTGAGCACGCGAGAGAAGAAAAATATTCAAGAGACCGTCGAGGACAAGTACAGAGACAGGATGGCAGGATATATCAAGGTATCGATCCGGGTAGAAACCACGTCGTGCGACGACGAAGAGCGACTCTCGAAGCGGCTGTGTCTCTTCACGCTCGGTCGCGCTTTTCGTTAACGCCAAGCTAAGAGCCCGGGCTCGTGTAACGGGATCCTCGCGGAAAGAGTCTTGGGGTTTTATGGTGCCCCCCTTCGGCTTGGATCAGAAGAGAGACGAGGAAAGAGACGACGGGGTGGGATGCGGGAGGCGACGGAGACGGCGGTGGATGGTGCAGGAGGGCAGGACAGTGAACCTGGTATCGACCGACTCGCGGCAAGTTCAGGGTCGCACTGTCGCACCAACTACACTCGCCCCGTCCCTGTGCCCCCGTACGTCCCGCAATCTCCACCCCCTCTGCCTCGAACTGCCGTCAAACCCTTGGAACGATCCGCCTAACCCTCTCGCGTCGCTACGGTTTTACGAGGGACGGATGGATGAATGGTATGAGGAGCCCGCCACGCACAGCTGTTTGCATACACCCTCTCCTGCGCGGCCTGCTGCTCTCTCTCTCTCCGCGACTACTCGCCTCTACCGAAAGACGAGCAAATAATAACCCCGCGATGACTCGCAGCCTGGCCGACTACCTCCGATCTTTCTCTCCCACATTTCTCTTCGACGCACCCCCACGGCGAAACGAAAGGGAATGTGCGAACGCATCGACCGACCGACTTAACTCATCCGAACTCCGCGCCTCGTCTTCTAAAGGCTGCGCGAGAGTTCAATGTGACAGCGGGCGCTTCATTAATTTCCCAACTCCGCACGCGAACTCATCACATTTTTACCTTTGGTGTATTCTCGAGTTTGTTTTTATAATTGTTCTTGCGACTTAACATCGCGGTAACATTGTAAGCCATTTAGCATCGCGTGATGTTCAAGTCAACATAAAAGGGGATGTTTTTAATTAACAGACACGTGCAATCGATTTCGATATCGCTACGGGCACGAGATTATTTAACGCTTACACATCGAGATTGCCGTTACGATAAATTGTCGCGCGTAGAATGAAAAACGCGAACGGGCATACGAAATAAGTCAAACAGGATATCGGAAACTGCCGCGTATCTGGGTTAAAGGATACTCTCGTTCGCTCACCTGCGAGGCAGAATTGAATCGAGAGTCACGCTCGCGGAGGAATCGTTTAAAGGGAATTACAATCCCCGGACTATTGGGCGGAAGGAGAAAGGGCGCGGGGGATGGGAAGGCGATATTTCGTCGATTCCTATTCGGTGGCCGTGGATAAACTTGGCCGAGTGTAACGGCGGGCTGTGTGCGTGCGGCTCATCGATGAACACACTCTTTCGCCGCCCAAGTTCGGCGTAGTGAATTGAAATTAACATAAAATCGAAATGCCGGGAAACTTTGCGCATAAAGAGTCAACTGCCCAAGTTCGTTGAATGGCTGCGAACGGGCAACTCCGTTTCGGTATGAAAGAGGCTCCCTTATCCCCCAACGCCCACCTTTCGCGTAGCGATGCCTTCACCTCTTTTCCTCCCTCTTGCAAACGGTCTTTCTTACCTTTTCTAAGTCTCCGTGCCGCGAACCACCGTGACGCGGGAAAGGAAAGGGCGTGTATAGAAAAGATCTGAGAATAATTAGATAAAAAGTCTGTTACTTCGTCGTGGCGATAACTGCGATAACGTAAGAATAATTTGTCCGAGTTTTCTCAGACGTAGACGACACGCGGTTTTGTATCGTTAAGCTCGCTCTTTCTCTTTCTCCTTATATAATGTATACATGTGTATAGTATACATCTCGACAATATAAGGCACGATAACGTGCCGGGCCCGATAATGGACGACCCGAATACGGGATAGCTTTATCGCCGTGGATTTTCTTTACGTGCGGGACTAGACCGCGTGGAAATGGAAAGTTTATCGCGGGATCTCTGCGAGCGCGGGATAAAACACACGAGCGATTTTTTTTCACCGTCGTATTGAGATATTATATTAGCAACGTGGAGGAGCGAATCGACCGCACGCGGCGTCGGCGGCGGCAGCGGCGGCGGCGTCGTCGCGTGGCAAGAGATAATATGCGAGTCAGTTGCTCTTGTCTCAATCGCACGCGAAATTCACAAATCTTAACGACTGGAGCTCGCCGGTGGAGAGAGATTTTTTTCTACCTCCTTCCTCCCCACCCCTCTCGGTTGAAATATAACGTTACTAACTTTAGGCGGAGACCAATTTCTCATGACTTTTACCGGGCCCGGATTTACCGGACCACGTCCACGGCATATTTCGGAAAATATAAGAAGCCGGCGCGCGCGACGCTTAAGGAGCACGCTCCGCTCGTACGCCAAAGATCACGTAGCACGATAATGGCTTCCTTTCCGTTCCTTATCGTGCTGGCGACATTCAAAATCCTAGGCCATTACTGTGCCGAGCGAATGGTACCCTTTTCAGGTGAAGTACGTAGCTACATATATATATATATATATACATATATATTCAGCCAGGAAATTTCTCCGTTACATTAACGTGACAGATTATACAGTTCTGTCCTCTCTGATCAGTTACGTCTGACTATCTTCCATCTTCTCTTTACATTCGTGTTATTTTCGTTTCCCTTTAACATCCTCGCTGCGCGTCACATTTATTTTTAAATTGCCACCAACCATGTAATCGACAATTGGGAATTAAAAAATAATTCTCTTTATTAATTCATATCCTTTCTCACGAGCTCTCGCAAAGTTTTTTCTTTTTATTTTTCACACAAGTTGAATTCGAGGCTGTCATTTAGATTTTCATAAAGTGACAGGTTTCTTGAATATACATCGATTTTTCCTCAAGAAAACGTCACGAGAAATATCTTTTATCAGTTCGCGCTGCGCGAGGTCAAATCGGAATATAGCGCGCAAGCGCTCTATAGACGGAGGACAAAGACTTCGTGCTGCGGACTGCAGGTAATCAGGCATCTTCGTGACCATCTCTATAAGGACGACGCCAGTTCATTAATCCCGCCGTGTCGCGGAACGCTCGTCACGACGGCCAAACAAAGAATGAAGGTTTATCGCGAACGACGTCTAATAAACTGACGACGGTTTCTTGTCGCGGGGGTAAGGCTCATTCGGCGCCACGCTGACATCCTGTCATCAGTCTTCATTACCGAACAATGGGCCGGCATCGCGGTTAACAGCTCATCTGTGCCGTGAACGCGCGACGCACCTCGTAAGCGATTACGATGTGTCTACTGTAATGGAACTCGTTCGCGGTTACGGGAACACAATGGAGCTAGACGATTAAGTGATATCTAGTAAGAGAGCTAAGGAAGACGGCGGGCGCATCAGAGATTCCAGACGACGGCTCATAATGAAACGACGTCAACTTCGCCCTTTAAGGAATCTTCCCTTAAAAGGCTCCTCTTAGCACGAAAACAAGAAGATTGCGCGCTGAATCTTACGAAGATTATGACGCCCGAGTAAGTGAAGTGGAGCTAAGCACGGTTGCTTGTGAATGTACTCATCGTACATTTTTCATTACACACACACACACACAAGCGCAGTTCATGTGTGTGTTGTACAGCTGAAAATCGCGTATAATTAATCAAACTCACGCCAATAAATAATTTGTATAGTCCGACTGCAGCGTAAATAATAAGTAATTAATTGGCGTGTGCAATTCGACATCGTGTTCCATATTCGTGATTGCAAACAGTATATGCGCGATACGCGCAGACCCCGATGTCAATCTCCATAAGACTCAATCAAATTAATTTGATTCATTAATGCAAACCACGTTGTAACGTTACAATTATTTTGCCATCATTGCCACTAATGGCCTTCGATGTGTACGCAACGCGGAGAGCGGGGGGAGGGTTGTACGCGGGCAGATTTTATGGAGTATGCGCATACGTTATGCCGCAATGTAGGAGAGGCCAACCCTTTTCAAAGTGCCGCAGGTACACAGTGCGGTATGTAACCAATAGTATGAACTCGATGGCGCAGGCTCCATTAGGTGGTTAGAACGCCTGAGGCCTTCTCTCTCGCTCTCTCCTTCTCCACCCCCGTTTTCCTCCACTCTCCTCTCTCTCTCTCTCTCTCTTTCTCTCTTCGGCTTTTGTTCTCGCTCCTCGTTTGACTGATTCCTTCTTTATTCTTGTTATACACACACACATTCTCTCCTTCTCTGTCCAACGTTTGCGGTATTAATTAAGGGAAGACAGAACGGGGTTTGGGCCGACGCGAGAAGAACGGGGGGGGTTAGTGTAAACAGGTCCAAGTATTATGTTATCCAACAGACTGACAGCCCGGCCCCATTATCTCTAGCAGCAAGAACAACTCGAGGCCTCTCTCGCCCGTTCTCTTCCCCACCTTCAACCTCCCTTTCCTCCCCGACCTCCTGCCCTGCCGCCTTCGGCAACTAATCTTCTAAAACACACGAACCGGCGTACCGCACTGCGTTCTCCCAGTGCTCATCCTACTTGCGATTCGCGTCACGCAAGATATTGGGCCCGCGAATCCATCTTTGTGCTCGCTTGTTACCCTGGAAATTAGCTTCTCGATTATAATTGCGAGATCGCGTTCCGGTATTATGTACAGCATTTCGCCCGACCGAATGTGTCGGGGCGTAAGATATTCGCGATGAAGACGCGGTAACGAGGCAGACAATCCCAAGTACCAATCCATCTAAATTATCATATCTATTATCACATCCTCGTAAAACCGCTCCGTGTAATTGCGGGGAGTTTGCAACGCGCGTATCAGCTCGATATTTCTCTCTTTATCGCGCATTGTAAAATCTTGTTTGTTGCGTCAATCCGCGCAATCAAGCTGCAGTAAATTGCGACCGTTGACACGTCGCGTTGCGCGTCCAGGCGGGACAAAATATTGCCACTGGAATTTTCTATTATAATGAAATATGAGAGCGTGCAATGTTGTACAAGTAGTTCTGACGCAGCGCGTAATTAAAAAATTGCGATCTCTCTCTCTCTCTCTCTCTCTCTCTTTCTTTCTCTCTCGACGCCGATATTCGTGTGTGCGACACTCTGCATTCCGGGGTATTATTTTATCAGAATAGAGTCGTAAGCCTGCAATTTCGTCAGAGTACGCGGGTTGGCGCGTTCCAAAAGAGGGCTAACCGTCCCATGAATAATGCAGCCTCGTACGTCTTGCTGATAATTATGTTTTACACCGTTATGCCGTGTTTCGTTAACTCAATGGCGGCCGCGCCCTTCCCATCCGCTTTGGCATTACACCTGCATATTCATTACTTAACGTTAAGTATGACTTCAACCTGAAGGGCTTAAGTTTCGAGAGCAACTTGTAGGAACAAAACCGATTATTACACGCGCGCGAACCTCGAACCGCGCATTAAGTGAATTATTAATTTAACATCAAATCAGCTATTTTAGCGCACGTTTGACTGAGTTTCAATGCGCATATAAAATTTTCTCGTCAAACTCATCACGACGAAAATTTCGCGCGCGCGTTAAAATGCTAATTGTCTTGTCGCTCGTATTTCATTAACTTCGCGAATCGCGAACTTTCGATTTGTTTGACCCACATGCTGTCTTATCTCTCTCGCTTGTGCGCTTCGTATCGTTTGTATTGTATTGTCTTCGCGAATTGGCCAACAAAAGCTTGCTGCACGCGTGCTATCAGCAAAATCGACGTGTACGTTAAAGCCCCCCGAGTACGCTCGCACACGTAGGGTAGGTAGGTACACACGATGCCAAAGTATGAGAGGTAGTGCGGGAGTAATTACAGCCCGCGCGTTGTAACTTCCTATCTGCGAGATCGAAATTACCATTGGACGGCGCGTATCTTGCGCCGCTTCTTTACGGGGCCAGTTACCGGGCGTGCGGTGTTTGCATGTAAACGACGTCTTTACACGTAGCGAAGGTTAGCCGTGCACTCATGTCCATTTCGTTCACGACAAATTGCAAGCAGCGCCGTTTTACACAGAAAAGAAACACGCTTAACTTATCTCGAGAGAGTTACGCGAACAGAAACGACTCGCATTAACACCTTCGCGCAAAAATCACTCAACCGGACTCTTGATTCGCGACACGGTATTCACAGTTTTCTTTTTATATATATATATATATATAAATTTTATTTCAATTTGCATAATTTTCTTGCGCGAAAGGGAAAAAACGTGATTGTTCGAGCTTCGAAAATCGAAGTGTAAAAGTCGAAGAATTTTAAACAAGAAATTATTATCGTCTTTTCTTTTTTGCGCTTGTATAAAAGCGCGAGGAAGTTTCCTTGAAGAACGAAAGTTTCACCGCCTTCGGAGATAACGGCGCGCACGGACGTCTAAGGAAGATAGACTTGGCTGCGCGGCATTATGAACGTAACGATATACGTGCTTCGGAGAACGGGACCGGTTAGAGATTGGCGCCGTACCGCTGATCCGGGCTCGTCTAGGCATAATGCCCATCCCTCGTAGGCCAGTCACGTCCTCCGCTGCCGTCATTTCCTACACTCACGCTCCGCAAGCCGTTGCAAGACGCACTAAAGTCATGATCAGACCGGTGGATCAATCCTTGACGAAATCTACTTATTGTTAGGACCGTAACGCTATACTGTTTGTTCTTGAATAGCGATTAGTTAAATTTGTTAAATTTTTTTACAGGTTGCGAGATACAACAAATACGAAAAAGTTTTCTTTTTTTTTTCAATTAGGAAGCAAATTTGAAAAATACGTATTTTTGTTTAGCGCGCGTATTTAACGTGGGAAGCCATTCTTCTTCTTCTGATAAAACAAATATACAATATTGCATATTCATTCAGAGCTCAGTAATTACGTGTGTGCGCGAGGTTGAAAAAAAAAAAAAAACGTTGTTGAGAAATTTTGTATACCTATCTGCGAAATCAAAAGATCAAGAAAAGTGATGCAATGTGTCATCCGCGGTAATTACACAGCTGTGACATTTCGCTGCGCTCGCGGTTTAGCTCTTAGCTTCTAGCTTTTTAAGCTTAGCGAGGTGCGCGTCCTCTCTCTCTCTCTCTCTTTCTCTCTCTCTCTCTCTCTCTTTCTCCATCTCTTTCTTTCTCTCTCTCTTTCACCTGGCACAATTTACCATCGTAAATGTCACGAGGCTTCTCGAGAAAATTGAAAAAAGCTGGGTGGCTCGCGCTCCTTTTACGAGGCGTCAAACGTTTCACCTCGTTAAAAGCTGGCAGCCCGTGCCGGCATCGGCATTAAGTAATGCAATACGCTTCGTCGGCGAAAAAGACGAAGGAGATAGTCGAGGAAAAAGAAAAGAGAGAGAGAAAGAGAGAGAGAGAGAGAGAGAGAAAGAGAAGGGCATAGGAAAAGCTGTTGGAACTTTCCGTAATTAATACGTTAAACTTTTTTCTCAGCCGTGCCGGATCTCACGCGCTCGCTCGTCCATTGAATGTCAATGATCGAAATCGCTCTTTGATATAATTCTCTCACCGATGTAAAGACGTGAACGGAACGCAATGGTTACCCCAGCGATCTGTCACCTCCTCGATATGTTTTCTATCCGAGCAGTAACGACTGCCGAGATCCCTTTTAATTGAGAAACGTATTTCTTTCTTTGATTAGCGACGGTTCATTATGCCGGTAATTAGTAGGTTAATGCGTAATGCATTTAAGTGTTTCCTCGATAGAATTAGCATGCTAACTAACGCCACCTCTTACTTCGCGTCCCTTTATCGTTCGCAGTTCGAGTTCGGCGCTCCTCATTCCCTCCTTCTCTTCCTCTCTCTCTCTCTCTTTCTCTCCCTCGTACTCTCTTTCCCATTTCGACGAAACTGAATCACAGGTGGCAAACATCGCGAATTGCGACGCGTACGAAATAGATGTTCGCACTTACCCTACGAGAAAGCGTTCAAATATCACGTGTAGAGTATAGTTCTGTCTCGGTACAGCATCATCATCTGGCATACGAAATATAGCCCTGAACAGCCTCCCCGTCTCAAACTTACTGAGTCTAATTGAAACCGCGCAGTGAGTTTAAGCGAGAGAAATAATTTCTTCGTCAATCTCAACTAAAACTTAAACATTCAAAAAAGAAAGCAATTCTTCCATGAAGAAAAAAAGTATCTATTACTGATTTCATATCTGAGCAAAAACCTGCGCATAATGTCCCTATTATATTCCGATACATCGATAGCCGTATCGCTGCTCGCGAGGAAGGAAGAGAGCGCGCGGGCATTCGAGCGATAGGTGCAAACAAGAAACGAGAATACCAATTCCTGATCTTCCTTCCCGGTGCTGGCCGGACTAAGGCTAGGGGATCAGGCTAGGGGAGAGAGAGGGTGCAGAGAGAAAGAGTAGTGCGCACACACTGTGTGCGAGGGGGGGGAAGAGATTGGAACATACACAGTAGCTAGTCGATGTGATTGGCCTTGTGCCAGCGGCCTCTAACGACGCTTTCGAAAGGAGGAGAATCCTACTTCGTCCTCTCCAGCGACGAGCCTCCAAAGATACCCTGGGACCGGTGGCGGTGACGCAATGTTGCCGCAATCACATTTTGGCACGCCTCTGCCTAACCTATACCCACGGGCGGCCTTCGATATCTCGCACCGTGTTGAATTCGACCGGTATCGACCGTGCGGAACTTGAACGGTCATCTAACGACGTCTCGGACCGAGCGAACCGTGCGACCAAGCGAGAACCTTTACTACTGTGTAAATCCGAGACTGACTACTCGCAGTCGGCTGCGTCTACTTGCCTCTCTCAGCCACGTCGCGCCACCCGGCTTCTCTCAGTTTTCAGACATTCCTATTAAATCGACTACACGTAATATCTGTATATCGTGTATTGGATTTCTTGACGTATACGATATATCCGGCCGAAATGTATTTAATTTT
>QVOA01006846.1:0-51621 GCA_014825685.1 Pseudomyrmex cubaensis | reverse complement strand
ATATATATATATATATATATATATATATATTTGTATGTATAGATATTGGTCTAGATAAGATATAGATATGTCGTAATAGAAAAAAAGAAAAAGTTCAAAAAACAACAAACAACAAGGTTTGGATAGTATATAAAGAGAAAAAATGGAATAAAATGCAAAAGGCAGGAAATGTTTGACAGTCACAACACAGGTGTCAAAAAATACCTTTATGTATTTATATATTCTTCACGGATGTGTATCATGGAACGAAGTTGAAATAAAAGTATATGAAGAAAGCAGAAGCGAGTAAGGCACGTCGCGCACGAGACCTAGAAATTCTTTACTTCTAGTCGACAGACAGGTCGCATCTTCCCGCAGGGCGAGGACGAAGGACAACGCCGGCGAGCAACGACGACGGCGTCACCTTGTCAATCCCTCGCGGGCCTTTTGCACGAAGGACCGACGATAGAGAGCATGCAACGCGTGTCCGCGACGCGAGAGTACTGCTCCACACAAAAGGTGGAGGCGTCTGCACGCTCTTCGGTATTGATCCACGTGGACGACGACACTCCTCGTTCGTTCGACCAGCTCCGTCTATTTGTTAGCATCCATCAGCAATTCGTTATGTTTCTAGAAGCTGACCATCGCGGTGCTGGCTTATGCGTATCTGTTTGCTCGAATCACCCAGAAGTCTTTTTCAACAAAATGGCAATTGTTGAAATCAAAGTTAAAGAAGAATTTAAATCTTAAAAAATCGAATCCTTCCATGAGCGCGATTGCGCGGTAAAGTTCATATAAGTACCAGTGAATGACCGATTAATGTTCCCAGAGGGTCACATGCGCGTCTACGAGATAAACGAGCTACGATTTTTTGTTCGCAATACCATAGAGACAAATAAAACACAAATAAAAAAATATGTAAATTCTATGATAAAAATAAATTCAAAATAAATAAAAAGAAATATATACTCTAGTTTTTCAATTTACGTACAAAATACACTTATTTTTTTAAGTCTCTTTAGATAAAATCCATAAAATGAATAAACTAATTTCAAAAAAAAAAAAAAAAAAAAAAATCCAATAGAAAATCTATGCATAAGATCTTTGAACGTTTGCGTTTAAGTTTGAGAGTGGTTTAAAAGGACATTGGCAAGATAAAACGATATCACGAAGGTGTCGTTTTCATCGCTTCCTAAAAATACACATCGTCGGAAATTAATTGCTTTTAGCTGTAGCTCTTTTTTTATGGAAACTAGTTAATACAATAATTTAAATAATATACAAATAATCTAATTTACACTTGAATAATATATATACAAAGTAAAATGCACTTATAATATTCTCTTTTAATTTTCTTTATTCTTTATTTTTTTATTGAAGAGTTTTGTATTTTGATCAAATTAACAAATTTTTGATATCTATTTAAGAAAGTCAATTTTGAGGACTATTTAAAAAGAATATTTGTGATTTAGACAATAAATGGAAAATATTAAAAAGTATGAATTCTTTTTTTTTTTAATGTTTTACTTGTCAAGTTGTTCTTAAAAATTAATATATCAAATATTAAGTATCAGTAATATTAATACGCTTTACTTTTTAAATGTAATTTTAATATATATTTTTTACCGGTAAAATGTAGTTTATAACATTTACGATATTGAATGCTGATAAATTAACTAACTGAATATTCTTATCTCGACATAGTAGATTCCTATACAGTACGATGCTCAGCTTTTCATGTGTGAACTATCAGGTAATCTGTTTTTTATTATATAAAAACGTTTATATTTTGAAGAAAACAATTTTTTCTTTTTGTTATAAAACTTTATTTCTAACTTACTATTATTTTTATATAATTGTATTTAAAGTATATGCCTTCATACATTAAAAATCTACGATAAGATCAATAGATGGCGATATCTATACTGATACTACTAAACTACAGAATGATAATTAAAGACTCAGACAGATAATTATTATAAAATTTCGTTTTAACTCATATTAGAATGATGCATGTATATAAGTTTTATTTGTAGAATATATTCAAGTATTATGTAAGTGTTACTTTTTCTTTTCACACATAGTTTTTGAGATACATAGACGTTATTTCTCCAACAACTATATTTATACAACAATTTTTCTAATATAAAATATTCTAATATAAAATAAAAAATGCAATCTTTACCAGGATTATATTAGTTACTTATATAATAATAAGTAAATCATGATATATTAAAAGAATTTGCATACTTATGTTTGCCTTGATTTATTATTTAAATTTCAAATAATTCGAATTTTTGTTGTATTACATATACAAATAAGCGAATAATAAGATGTTAATTTATTGTCTCAAAGTTTTATTTTGTATCAATATTTAATTTCAAATTGTGGAGATGTGTATAGAGCGTTGCTGCAATATTTAATTTATTTATTTCTGTGTAAAGCAAAAAAATGTTGATAAATAATAATACCAAAGAAATAAGTAAGTAACGAAACTAAGTAAATTGAATTTTTGTATCTATATCTAATATATGTTTGTGTAAATTATAAGTTGTTTCCTACTTAACAACATCAATAAACTTTTTGAGATGTCATCTTGTAGAGTCATCTAATATTTAATATATTTAACTTCATAAGTTTAACATGATAAAATCTTAAGAATTATTTTCGTTTTGGAGATCGGTTTAGCTGAGAAATTGGCTAAAACATTAAGCTGCTAAAACCGGATACGTTTCGAAGAATTTCGAGCAATCATCTCACCATTTTAAGAAAACAAATTCTTCGGCTGATTTTCTTTAGCGTGGTAAAAATCTTGGCGAAATTGAGCGGCAGCGATTAAGAATCTTTAGGATTCGAAGTAAAATTATGAGCCGAAAGAATAACACGGAAGCGAGATCGAGAGGATAGCTTGACTTCGACAAAAGAGGATCAGATAAGGAAGCGGCTCTTCCAGTGACATTTGCTTTGTTTAAGGATCGAGATAAGGTCCGACGAGAAGGTACGTTTTTTGTTTGAGCACGAGCAGGAACAAACCAGGCGCACCTCCTTTCTTCTCGCACTCGAGTCAAATATTATCGGGAGTATACATATGTATGTATCTATTTATTCGCGTAGTTTATTTTGAGCACCTGTTTGCAACCTGCAGACATCAACATGTTCGCATAAATGTAACGGAAATCTAAATATTCGCAAAGTATATATAGATATGGAGAAACAATAACGATTTTCAAATAATTCTTTTTAAAAGAAAGAAAAAATCCTTTTCTGAGAAAGATTGGAACTTATACTTAAGATAGATCTTTTCCTGAAAATCCGATGTCTTCGTATAAATAGATCTTGTATTTGCGATACACTTGTGACGGTGAGATCTCGAAACAGACTTAAATGACATGAATGGGCACCATACAGTTTTTCCGGCCACATTGCCAGCAAATATTTACCAAAAGAGCCCTTCTTAAATTCCACCAGGTCTCAACCTTCACAATAACATTATAAAGTTTAAAAAAGTTTAAGCTTCTTTAAATTTATACTTTTTGCAGCGAGAATAATCGTCTAACACTTCTAAATTACCTAACAATAACAGAGATTTATGCGCACTAAAATGATTTTGAATTGAATTAGTCGTATATGCTATAAAACTTTGAAATTATTACACAAAAATGACATATTTTTGTAAGTTGTAAAAAATTGTTATTGTTGTTGTTTATAAATATATTATATAAAGCAACACACGTTTCTGCCGAGATCAAGTGCGCATACATTTCCGTTTTGACGTTGAAGATGTTTTATTATTATTATTTTTAAGTTTTGAAATAACGGGCAAGGAAAGCTCGGATTTCGTTCCCAGGACCGATGCGTCCGTCTGTGCTACGCAGGATTAAGCAATCACACAGACCGATGGTTCCTTGATAGTGATGCTAATGTTGGGTAGAAAGGGTCTAGCACGCGTTTATGGCCCTTCCCGTTTGCTTAAGTAAATCGAAGACATTCGCAGGCAAAGAGCGAACGTAATATATCTCCCCGGAACCGTCAGCCCGCAATAAAAACACTACAACGTCCAGACGCTTTAATGGCGAAAGATACTCATAAAAAACGCATTTTCTTCTCCAACCAAAAGTGGCAGTTATGAAGCAACGAAAGAAATGTTATATAACGTTACCTGAACATGTGTGAAAAGAAAGAGAAAGAAAAATAAAGAGAGAGAGACAGACAGAGAAAGAGAGAGAGAGAGAGAGAGAGAGACACACACAAATTGAAGAAAAAACCTATCTCTTTACATACTTTATTATTATTTAATCAATTACAAATATAATTTTATCAAACACATTATATAAATTATTTATCTAAATTATAAAGTTTTAAACTGGTTTACCTGTTTTACTACATACTTTTACTAACAAATATAGATTTTAATATTTACATCTCTAAAAAATATTCGCTATTACGGCAAACTACAAGGATCACAATCTTGAATCTATTGTGTTTCAAGCTATTCATTTTGCAGAAATGATTGCGAGCATTTAGAATCGGTAGAATATTAGAAAGTCGAAAGTTCTGACTTTGATGATCGATAACAATGCGTTATTATAAGGTACATAAAACTAAAAGTTTTTGATGCTATACAAATCGATCTTATTCTCTCGGTTAAAAAAGAAAAAAAAGAAGTTTCAATCATGGTGAGCAATTATGAAATTCTGTCACAACATCTCGTGCGCCTAATTTGTCTAGATTGGTGGGTCATTCCGGATCGATCGGTCACTCAAATGTTCAAGAAGATCTATCCATTATCACCTTATTCTATGAACGACTAAAATACTGCTTTATATCACAGCAAGTTATATTAAAAAAATACTTATTTATTATATTAAAAATAACTTATTTAAAATAAATTATTTTATAAAATGTTATAAAGATTTGAAGAAAATTATTTAACTCTGTGCATCTCTCTCTTTCTCTCTTTTAATATTGATATTATGTAACGAAATGCAACAATAAATGCAAAGAGAGAGAGAGAGAGAGAGAAGTCCGTTACGAATTATGAGTGGAAAAAAGACATTTTGTACCACAGCACCAAAACGGAATGTAAAAGTGGGAGGGCACATAAAAACGGTCGGCACGCGGGTAAGGAGATCGCTACGGTCGATTGGGGAATCATTTCCGTCGCGCCCCGTGGCAAAACGCGCGTTCGTGTTCCATTATCGCCTAATTGGATGAAGATGCACATCTCTTTGTCCCTGCTGGACAAGTCACGAGAGTTCCGAATCCCAGTCTCTCTTATGCTGCAGGCATTAGCGCGATCCCAAGAGGCAACCGTAGGTCGCGTTTAATTGTTTTGCTCGGAGATAATTGGGGGGACAGTGCTCCGCTGATTGGCCGTTACGATGACTTAAGCTTTCGCGGCCTTTAAGTGCTCCATTGTTACACGACATCTTCGGGATGACGCCGGCCGAAGCGAAGGTGCCCCTTAAGTAAAAGTTAATCGCTACCAATCCATCGCCTTCTCCTTCAATGCTCACAGCTGCTCTCCCGCCGATTTCGTTTCATCATTCGCGTTCTTCATTTGTGTCAATGTGCAGTAGACATTATGACATCTTTCTATGCAAGCGGTTTCTCACGACACAACTGTTAAATTCTTTTTGAGAGTAACGATTTTCGATGACATGCATACAGTTGTTGGACATCGGATTACTACATTCTTGGATTACTATATTCCTCTATACTAGTTTTAGAACATTTCTTCTAGAACATTTATATTATACATATTGCTAAGTTTTTTAACTTTTCTAATAAATTCTGTAAGAGAGAAAATATTTTAATTCCACTTAACTTATTTCAAAGAAACATGAATTTTGAACTTGGTCGGATTATTAACTGATTGTAAAAAAAAAAAAAATACAAAGAAAATAGGATTCAAAAAAACGTAAAAAATCGGATTATTAACTGATTGTGAAAGATACAAAGAAAATAGGATTCAGAAAATTTAAATAGACAGAGAATAAGAAAGTAAAGAGACACCTGAAAGGTCACGTTCGAGGAAAAAGAGACAAAAGAGGAAATACCTAGGAACTAAGCTTGTAGACGCATTGGGAAAGCATTGACGTGAGCATCGACGTGACTCGTCACAAGAGTGGCCTCTTCGACTCCGCTTGAGGGCTCGCACAACTCACTCGAGAGGGCTTCAATGCGGCTTACGTCCAGGCCGAGTTGTTTAAGCGGTTGTACAAATAGAATACAAAGCGCCATGCAAACAACCGGCTAAAAGGTTTGAGTTGTAACGCGCTCGAAACGCACTTCATGCGGGTAAACAGATATCGGACTGTCGCCGATCCGCAGGCCGAACATCGGGTCTGTAAAGCCGCCATTTTGTACCTGCTACTATAAAACGTTGGCTCTTATATGCGTTAGTAGGCGCCTGTAATGCTGGGATCTGCAGAATATTTTGTAACCTGTATTTCGAGAAAATTGCATAGTCGTGCTATACAAATAGAATATAAATAGTGAAAAATACTACCGATAGGATAATCCGTGATGGAGGATACCTTCTTAGAGTCTTTTTCTAGCTTCTATTTACCCCTTTTGTTTTCTGTGTACCAAGTTACCAGATTATAATTCTGCTTGCTGCGAATATCTTTCGGATAGTTTTCTTATTTAAGCGGATTAGGGAAACATTTAATTTGATATATTGACTCCAAGTTAACACCTGCTCGCTATGTTTGACAAAAAACGCATTCTTTGCTAAGAAAGCTGACATGTACATTGCTGAAAAGAAACAAAAATTTATTAAGCATATAGAATGTCTTCTTTTGTTTTTGTTTCATTCATGTTTCCATGTGTTAGTTGTTAACAAGATATACAAATTTAATGTCACATATTTTGTGTAATCTTTTAAAAAATGAAATAATTTATCAGAAAACAGCACTAAATCTGCAGCTAGTAAGACGAGAACGAAAAGCGGATTGAGAAATCGCATTGCAAAGAGCCAAAAAGTTCAAAAGTTTTTCGAATGTTTTTCAATTAAAATATAAAAATTGAGAGTAAAAACCAAGAAATCGGAGGAGTAGAAAAGAGCCGAGTGAGAGGCTTGAGAGGCTTTACCTGCGCGCGCAGAGGTTAAGCTAAACTCTTTCTCGAACGAACAGGTAGGCGAATAAGAGAACGACTGGCACGATCACTAAATTAAGCCGGATTAGCCTAATCTGGCCCAGCAGATCGTTAATTAATGAGACTATTAGTCAACAGCGTTGACTATTAATTCCGACGATAGTCATGTCTTGGCGATACGTTATGGCAATATCGTGTATTTGTCACCATCGTCCGGCTCACAAATTGGTTACAGCGCATCTGGAATGTCGTGCTTCTCTTCTTGTCCGTTCATTCTTTGTCTTCCGTTTCTATTTCTGCCTTTCTCTCTTCGTTTTGTCAATTCTTCTGTCTTATATCAGTTGTTTCTTCATCTGTTCTTTTCGTATAACTTCTGCCCGAACGTTCGTTTTTCGTCATCCTTTTTTTTGCGCCAAACGCTCGCCACTGAGCCGTTTGCATAGCGGTGGCGAAGCGTTCGATCGTTATCGGCCCTCATCAACGTCGATCTACTATTAATTTATCGCCGTATCGCGCTGAAAGTAAACGATGCTTTCTTCGAGCAGACCACACTCGAAATACCGGGCGAGATAAATTTATGGTCATCGGCAATCGTTTAACGGATTATTGATTTCTTAGCTGAGATATTTTATACAACAAGCATCTTCATTTACACAGCATAAAGACAATGGACATTTTTCATATGTTAGACTCCAACAACATTTTAGTAAATTTGACAAAATTAACGTGACTCATTATCGCATTATCGTGTTTGTCTGTAGCCAAAATATAGTCATTTACGGAATCGATGATTTCATTCTTGAAAATTTCTTTCCACCAAAGTATTTTTCAAATTCGAAAATAAATAGAAATCGTACGAGATTATATCTGGCGAATAAAAAGAATGAAACAGCAATTCAAAGCTTAACTCATAAACTTCGACTATTGCAGTTGATATTGAAGTGTGTACATTGTCAAAAATCACTAATTCATGTTTCGCGTTTACTTTGCGAGCTGTACTCTCACACTATGTGCGATAACAAGTCAACATTTGTTCTTCTAAAGAATAAAATTTGTCAATGACATGTGTCATGACTATATTACTGTCGCTATCTATATGTTGTTTTGGACTCATCAATTGTCTCTCGTATTTTATTCATTCATTTACATGCACAAAAGTTTTATTTGCAACAAAAAGAGTGATAAATTCTATTTTTTATATACTTTTGTGAGATAACTCTCGTCATCTAAAGGGTCGTTTCTACGAATATTTCTATTTAAATTAGTAAATAAAAATGTGAAAAAGGATTTATATTGTATATATATATATATATATAATTATTTAAATTGATTTTATATAAAAAATTATATATATAAAAAAACTATATATACTTATATACGCACAATTTAATATTGTTTAACTTTTTTAAGCTCTTTTTTTACACACAATAGAATCTAAAGAGAAAGAAGAACGACGTTTTATTCTTAGTTACCACTAAATTCTACGTTAAACTAAATTGAACATCTGCTCCAGTAGCGGACACTATTCAAAAGATTAAAGTAATGACTATAAACTTCAATGATTAAGATGTATATTCTAAAACGGTACCTTTTTGGTACAAAATAAGGTCAATACATCTTTATAGTGAACATTATACTCTGTACAAGCTACATATATTGTAACCACACAGTTTTTCGTAAAGAAAGGTGATTGAGAGGTCGAAGATCATCATAGTATTATACTTTGTCGATGTTCGGATCGCTATAAACGGTTCAAGGTAGTCTCGTGTCGACAGGATGACAACAGCTCTCATTCATTGATCAGGTAGACCCCACGGGGGTTCGGCAAACGCAGATATTCGTTGGTTTCAGTCTAAGAAAGGAAGATCTTCTCTTTGATCAAATCCTAACTAGCGTGCATCCGGATCGGCGTTAAAAAGAGAACGCGCTTTGATACTCTCACCTGCCTATGACAAATTCGAAAAACCCGCCGTCGAATCCGACAAGGATGGAACAATGATACAAGATGCGACAGTATTGCGGTATGGAAAACCACCAAGGATGTCTAATTTGGTATTTCGGTCTTTCGATTCTGCGTTTAGCTCTAGGAGAGATATATTTCGCACGAGATTTGTGCAAAAAATAAAATTTTAGAAAATTTGTCCATTTGCGTTCTATCACTCATTGTACAAGCTTTCGATAACAAATATACAAATACTATGACCAATACATTTCATTATGCACATTTCACTTTAAATAAGTTTACATAGAATTAACGTAAACAATAAAGGATAATTAGCATTTGAAACTTTTTGTGTCACTTTCTGTTTTTTATCTCATTCGACTAAAATTCATTTTGAATTTTTGTATCTAATTACTAGTAAAAATTGAAAAAATATCACAAAATGATCAAAATAAATGATGTAATAGGTATTAGATAGAAGAATAATGTTGTTTTCTCTGAAGAGAAAACAACATTATTCTCCTGAAGAGAAAACAACATTATTCTCCTATCTAATACCTATTACATCATTTATACAATACTAGTACTTAAAAATAAAATTACATGTTGTTAAATAATAATTTTACGATGATTATAAGAATATGAATATAATAGGAAATAAAAACTTAATTTTTCATTCAATTGAGTTAAAGTGTTAAAGTTGCTCACCTATTTCAAAGAATGAGGAAATTAACGATTATTTCGCACACCTTTTGAAGCTCTGGAAAACCGCCTGCAGAGCGAGGTTTTGCACGTTTGTTCGCACCCAAAATTATGACAGGATACTTAATTATCTCTGGAAGAAGGATGTTTTAACTTGGGTGGCGTTGGCATTACCATGCATCTATCCTACCTACCACATTGCCACCAATTCGTCGCGCTCGAGCACGACACAAATCATTAAGGAGATAATTTTAAACAGTTAACAGGTAATACGTATAATGTGAAGTAATAAATGTATTTCTAAACATTGTAGGTTCAAATTTTTTAAAAGAACATGTCAAATCTGTTGCTCAATGAAATAATAATTCGGCGTGTAGGAAGTTAAGTGTTAATAACTTTTTTGATTGAAGTCTATAGTACGTGCTTATTCATAGATTTCTATTCCGCAACATGGGTGGTTGAGTTTTGAACCTGCATTTTCTATGCTTTTCTAAAAACATGTTTTGTCAGGATTATATCATTTATCAACTATAGAATTTTTCAGTTTTCAAATTTTCTTCTTTTGCGAATGTGTATGTGTGGGTGTGTGAGAAAGAGTCTTTCGTTTTTTAAAAAGATTTAAGTTTTTCCGTTTATACAGAAGTTGAACTTAGATTTTGTCAAACTTACTTCAAACGTACGTATACAGCAGATAATATTGAAATACTTTTAACAATCACGACGATTCGACGAGTCGACTTTTATGGAAAAAGGTCGGACCGGCAAAACGATTTCCGGAAATGATATAAAAATTGCGAAAACAGTGATTCATTCATAGTTCACGTCAAAAGTTTTTCAGAAATAAGTAATTACATTTATATGAAAATAGCGCATTCTTTATTTCCTATTAATAAATAAGTGTATTTTTTTTTAATTTTCTTTGTTTTTCGGTGAATCTACTTTATCGATATACTGTAATAAGAGAAGTAAAATAATTTATAATATACTGTAATAAGAGAAGTAAAGTAATTATAAGCAAGTAATTATAAAACTAAAAAAATTTAACTAAATGTGTCAAAAGTAGAAATTTCTAGAAACAAATTTCTGGGATTAATCTGAAAATGTTTCTACATGGTTATTGTATCAACACAATTATAAAATTATGATTTTACATTTGGACTACACAATCATTGCATTGGTCACGCGTGTAGATTTAAGCCACCCAGGTTCAATCCATTAGCGCTCGGCAGGATACGGTCTTACGCCATCATCAATATTAGGAATTCCCGCCGCGGGCTTTCAACCCTTCGCAAAATCCTTTTGATGTTTTTATAGAGTGAAAACAGGCCATTTCTCAATCAGTCATCTCACTGAAATTCACAACTTACTTATATCTGTTTTTATATATAAATATTAATTTATTATATTAGCAATCATAAAATTTAAAACAATTTTTCTCTCTTTTCATATTATTACCTCAAAATTAGCATAAAGCGTAGTTACAATTTTCTCAAGTTGAAGTTGTTGAAATTTCAACACTATTTAAGATAATATCTATAATTATACATATATATATTACACTATCTCTTATACTAATGCAGAATGTATAAGATTATCTTATTCTGATATATAGATTGTGATTAAAAAACTAGTAAATTTATATCAGATTTGTTTGCTTTTCTACAGTTCCTGTTTTATAAAAATGAATGAATATTAATATTAAAATATTGACGTTCGTAAAACCGGTCACATAAGCAGCAAGCATCATCAGATGCAAAAAAAAGACCAATTCCGAGAGTGTACGACTTTAGCCATTCTTTCGTAATCCGCCACCCATAGAGGAATCATGAGCGTGGTGGCTCACGTAGACCGATTCATTCTCAAGTGATCGGAGCTACTAATTAACCGTCAAGATCCGGTTCCTCGCAGCTGGTAGCGATGGTCTCTCTCATGCGTGACTTCACGTTCGTCCGAACGTGAAGAAACTTCGGCGGAAAGCAAAAAGACAGATTCTCCGGCAGGAAGGACAAAGAAGAAATAATAAAAAAAATAAATAAATAAAAAAGTGAATAAAAAGCAAACTTTAGCAGTATTCTTAGAAAAATCGGAAAAATAAAAGAAAGACTTTTATTTATAGTTCACTATCAAGAAACTAGAATGTAAATACATTTAAATATGTTCCGCATGTAAAGCGAAAAGAAACTATTAAAATAGAGCAGTAGTCACTCGATACGTTTCCTATATTCTGAACTCTGTTGGTTTTTATCACCCGCCAGAAAAAATTTAACAAATTAAAGAGCAGACGTACAAAAAAGGACAAAGATGAAAGCACGAGATATACCGGTTGTTTTCTTTTTCCTTTTCTTCACAGCTCGCTCTTTCTCTTGCGCGGTTAATTTGGCAAACTTTGAAAAAAGAATTTTTACAGATAAAAGATTTGTACGTAAAAGAAAAAGGAAGAGCAACGAATCGCGTTACAATCGTGTTGCGCAAATACGATATACATCAAATAATAAATAATAGAAGGAAAAGTTTACAAGCTTTATTTGTTTATTACTTTAAAAGTAGATTGCATATAAGCATATAATGAAATATGTATTAACTGCTTGTAAGTGCTTGTAATTGATAGTATCGATACTGTTTCGAAGAAAATTCCAAATCTCTAAAAGACAAAGAATTTTTTAAATAAAGGAAAGATAGAAAGTCTGAATTTTCTAATCAAAGATAAATTTTTGTTCCGCCTTTTAACGTAGGCGGTGTCTTCGATTTGTTCGTAAAACAAGAGCTGACATGTAGCCACAACGAGAGCCTTTCAAGGGGTTCAGACCCGGGCTACGTTCCGATTTGCCTCGCGTGTCGCGTGATTAACGGAACGTTATTAAAACGTATATATCCGCGTGTCCGCAGGGCCACGGGAAAACGTACGACCGCCCATTAGCCATAGCAAAACCGTGGTGGCTAATTAATCGGAGCAATTAAGAAGAGGAGAATCCTTCTCGATGAACCCCTCGTGCTGTGCTCGCGTCCTCCCTTTCGCCTCTCCCTTCACCTGAAATATTCCTCTTCTCTTTTCCTCGTTTTCTTCCGTACGAACTCGAACATCGCATGAATCGCTGTATGAATCGTTGGGTCCGCGAAACGATGATCTACGCGCCGTGTATCCACGTCGATTTATTAATGCGCGAGCCCACGGCATTCGTTACTTTTTTTATTCATTTTAGACCACCTCCAGAAGGAGGAAGAGAAAGAGGAAAAGAGGAAAGGATTCTCAATCGGTTCAGTATCGGTCTCGCAAATCTAAAGCTACGAGGTGGTTCATGAGTACAAATCAGCAAATACAAATAAAAATTATGAATGTTGATATTTGTTTGGTTTACCTTATGAACAACGGACACGAGCTGATGGTTGCTAACTCAATATCATTTATGTTAACTTAAAAAATCGTTATAAATTTTAATTAAAAGAATATGTTAATAAATATTCCTTTTTACACAATTGTTATATTTCTTTTCTACTCGCACAAATTAAGACTTCACATCTTTAAACATGTTAATGTTTAAAATTCTTTTATTAATAACTATTGTTACTAATAGTAATACTAGTTATTAGTGGTTCAGTATATATATCTAATATATTTTAAAATATTACAATTCTTTGTTAATTTTATTAAATACACACTTCTGATGACGAACAGAAACAAATTGCCTGTCATATTAGTCAACTTATCACTTAGATAACTATACATACTCTAACGGTCACGCGCAAGAAACGCACTATATTCAATTAAGGCGCAGCATCACATCTCGTAATAGTTTTTTCATCTGCAAATCGATCAACATTATACGACGATACATCATTTTTTGGTAGATCAATTCGTCAGATTGCACGTATTAACACGTCTCGTCATGTGAAGAATGCGCAGATGTGTCTGTATTCCTTTTTATTCTCAGGTCATTCTTCTCTCTCTCTCTCTCTCTCTTTCTGTCGCTCTTTTACTCTGTAATCATTATATGACACGATCAATGAGAGAAGCATCGGATTTATCGATGGCTTGTTTGAGAGATCATTTATCCATATCATGTTAATTCAAAATTACAATCATATAGATTACGCGAATCGAACAATCGCCGTAAGTCAAATAATAATAATAAATCAAAACAGACAATTAACTTTGTTACTTTGTTTGACAGAAAACTTTACTACGCAGAATGAGATAAATTTCTTAAATAATAATAGAAAAACTAAAAATAAATAATAGCAAAACTTGCTACATCACATTTAAATTTACATAATTTACTTACTTAAATTTACATAATTTTGTACTAATTGAAGAATTATTTTGTAATACATTCTAGAATTCATAAATTTTGTATTTATGTAAATCATTTGCTTTGATTTTCAAAGAATCAATTAAGATGTGTATATTCTGATGTTCTTTGTATAATATATTTATAATCTATTTATTGTACGTGTTATATTTATATATTTATATAGCATAAATTACTTAATAATTGTTTGATCCAGCGCTACTGATAATTCTCTTAAAAATCGGTTTCATCTTTTCTCATCGTATGTCGATTCATAGAACATCGCATGTAGACAAAACCAGACTGCTGTATGGAATAATTAATGATTCGAGAGTGTGAGAAGTATCACCAGAAATGATTCCCCAAACAGGTGGCTTGCGAACTTCAACGATTTTGTCTAGGCGAGATAACCTATGCGCATCAGGCCGACAAGCGTGGGTTCTGCTCGAGGCTTCGCGTGGAGACGCACGGAATTAATTAATATTAGTAACACTGGGGGAGGCCGTAATTAATTACCGAACTTCTGCAGCCATTAATACGTGTGCACTATGTATGCGAGCCTGTTCGCTCGTTTGTTCAGTTGAGCCAGATAATGATCGCGACCTAATGAAAACATTATGTTTCTCTTGGCCGATTGGTTCCTTTCTTCTTTCTCTTTTCCGCCCCCGATCTTTATGTCTTGGATATGTTGCGCGATCGGTACCGAGAGATAAAATAGATAAAGCGGGTAGTCGCTTCGTTAATAATATTCCGTTTATATGAAAAAGAGATTTGAAGTAAAAAACTCATGAAATTATTATTATAATCATATTATAATTAAACGTTTCTAACTAATGATCTTACATTCAAATGACACTAACGCGAAAATTATTATTAGGAATTTAAAGTTTGTTTTTAAAAAAACAGAGAGAGAGAGAGAGAGAGAGAGAGAGAGAGAGAGACAAAAATATTTATTATTTTGTTTACTTAAATTAATATTTTAAAATTAGAAAAATTGCAAACCTAACAATAAATAAAAACCTAACAATAAATAAAAAAAGAAAATAATATTAAAACTAAAAAATAAGTCAAACTGCTTATTAATAAACTCCTTAAAGTGTATAATAAAGAAACACGTTTTGACGTGTTTCGATCACGACTATCTGTTAATCTACGTCTCTATCATTCGTAGATCGACACCTAAATAAAAGATAAATTCTGTACAATGACGCGAAGATCACGCTTAGTCATCGAAGCCGCGCGCCGTCCTTGAGTGTTGAATTCGTCGAGTCCGACCTTGCGGCGCGTAGAATCTCGGAATGTGGGATCGCGAGGAATCGGTCATGGGCGTTCTCTTAATTAAGGGTGTCTAAGGGGAGTGCCCTTAGGACCATATCGTTTCCTTCTCTCTCTCTCTCTTTCTCTTTTTCTTTCCTCTCTTTTTTTCTTCATCTCTCGTCGCGCTTGTCTCAACAAGAAATGAACCTTCTCGGAGATGAGGCAAGGACCAGGGTGAGAACAGCAGCGCCTATCGTGCAGGCGCCACCGTCTTCACGGTTACGTGCTTACACTCTCTCCAGCATCGAGAAACAATAATTACCTCTCACGGGTCCTTTGATGTCCCCCGACGTGTTCGCACCCCGCCTAAAGGTTCTACATAGGTGTCCCGGGTGGCCGTAGAAAGTCACGCATACGCATCGGCGATGCGTGAGAGATACCTGCGCGCTCTATCCCGTGAATTGGAAAATCGAAATGATCGTTCAGAAACAATCAAGTTTCCAGAACCAATATGTGTGTTTAGACGTTATTCGGTTCAGCAAAGTAACAAGATACTTACATTATTTTGCGAATTAAGAATAATTATATGTGGTCGGAGCAATAAGCAAAAAGAGAAATTTAAACACTTAGTATAAAGTAAAAATATCATGTTAAAGATTAGATAAAAATTAAAGTTTAAGCGACTTAAAAGTTATTTAAATCCTGAAATCCTTGCGGAGAATCTTTATGTAACGATGTCTACTATCTAAAAAATATTTTTTAAGATTATAATGATGGAAAATAAACGGATTGTTATTACTGAATACTTAGCAACAGATTATATAGAAGTAGTGACTAAAAGGATATCCGCGTAGAGTATACTTTAAGTCCCAAAAAATCCTTAACGTAAGGGCGATCCAAACAACGCTTGAAGCTATGGACATTTCCTTTAGGATAAATTTTTTAGGATTAGTCTACTGTAACATTGATCTTTATTAACTAAAAACTATTTTAATATAAATCGACAAAACGGCAAAAAAGAAACTTTTGAGTCTTTAACGTATTCTCGCGGCACATTATTCAATTCGCTTTATTTATTGTGAAAACTTTTCAATCTTTCAAAACTTAAAAATTTAAGAAATACGTATTCGCTTAACGTCATAGTAATTTCGCAGGAGTTTTTCTTTAATGAAATTTGACTGTACATATTGGTTAGTAAGCCAAATTTTCTCTAAATCACATTCTAATCTTATAATAATCTTTTTTTTTTATATCGTCCATCTTTGAAGTGAGATCTAACTATGTTTAACTATATAAAGTTTAGAAACAATTTCACTTTATAAAAATATGGTCATGTTAGCAAAAAACTCTAGTGTAATCATTTTTGCTCGGTTTTTGACAATCTAATAAAAGTTATCGGATGCATTTATTCAAATTCTTTACTTCTGTAAAGATATTTCTCATTTCATTCATTAATTATAGAAATATATATTTTTGTGTGATAAAATATATTGGTATATCAAAGACGATTTTAACATTCTGTTAAGAAAACAATTTCAATAGCTACAGAAGATAATTTGAATCTTTATCTTGTCTTGCCTGTATTGACAATAATCATTTTTTATTTTAATCATGTTAGTACTTTTATTAATATAAAAATGTTTAAAAATGACTTTATTTCTTTGAATTCTCGACACGTATTTGTATATATCGCATAGAAAGTCACGTGTTAAAATTAAAATATTTCTTATTCTTGTATTTTCCTAGTCAAATAAATACGTTCTTTTCAGAAGTTTTCCCTACAGGCGTAGCGCGGAGAATTTGGCACAGGGAAAAGAAGAGACTGGAAATCGTAGTCGACATTGTTATCAGTTTTTAGGTAATCCCACTGTGTGTACATGGAGCTATTTATTTGCCGAGATGAAGAGAAAGCGAAAAAAAAGAGGGAAGAAAATCTGCAAGATGTAAAAGAGACAAAATACAGTGGGGTGGTCTAAGTTTGTGGCAGGCCGCAACTTCATTTACACCTATTCAACATGCTCAGTCCCTCTTGAGCGCGGTCGTTAGATTTACGAGCGACTTTATCTCACCCTCTCTTACGTTTTCTTCATCTTCCTTTTCTTTAATTCCAGAAACTATGTGTCTCCGTATGACGTATGCACATTTGTCTTTTAATTAAAATATTAATTGTTTAATTTTTCCTAATACCTGCAACTTTTGTATATAATTGAATCTTTCTTTTGGTAAATAAATTATGTAAATAATAATTGTAAAGAGTTATTTATATCCATGTTTACAATATCGTAACATATATTTTGAAAAGAGATGTGTCAAATCGCAAAGATTTAATAATACAATCGTTTTTTAAGGAATAGTTAATGAGGAAATTAACAAGTCTACAACCGCATGACTTAATCTGGTCAGAAATTGTGGTTTTGGTCACGAATGTTTCGATGGTGGTCTATAACGGATCTTCTATAATATAATTCGTTACGCTGTCCACGACGTCGTACGTAACTGTCGTCGTCTGTGAAAAGAGATCGAGAGGGGCGAAATGATGAGAAAAGGTAAGATCCAGTTGGCAGAGAGAAAAATTCTCCGGGCACATTCTCATTAGTATTTCACAATAACCGCGTAGATCTCATCATCTTGCGGCAAAAGATCCCAAGAAAAAAAATATCGCTTCTTGTCTTTTTATACTACAGTTAAAAAAAGAAACAAAATATCACTAGTGTTGGTTTTCGTAACACAATTTTTCGTCTAGTATAAACGAGGAAAATCTTTTTGCAGCTACTTTAGTTTTTTGTTTTGAACAAGCTACAAAGATTATTTCACTTAGTTCAGATACAAAAAACTGATTTCAAAATTTATCGCATGATCGGTTTGCACACAGAGTTATCTACATTTAAAAGCTATATGCTGGATCTGCTCGCGTGTATATATATATATATACTGTGTGTGTTATATATGTGTGTGTGTGTGTGTGTGTGTGTGTGTTATGTTGTAGCAAAATATAATTTCCATATTTATTTAGAGTATTACTTTTTTGTGCATTATTGTGATAAAAAACTATTTTTATGCTTATTATGCAACAAGATACTTAATTGTGATTTTATAATTATTATTATTATAAATTAGATTTGAATATTCAAGTTAAAGTAGCAATATATATAGAAAAAAATTGAAATAACTAAATAGTTAACTGAGAGTTTTATTTAAAATCATTACTAAAAGCACAGAAGATATCTTTGTAAAATAAATATCTTACCAATGTGACTCTTAATATATCAGATCGCGTCAATATTCAGACGCTTCGTTTATATTAGTCGTCGGCAAAAGTGACGGCACATCGATTGTAGATTCGTAGAAGCTGTGCACGACGCATATATTCGCGCGCATTTATACGTGCGTGCAACTTAGAGAGCGGCATTAAGTAATTATCATAAGCGTCAGCTTAAGTATGATACAGACAGGCTGTCCATCACGCAAGTCCACGTCCTCGCTCTCGGCGATCATACATAGTAACGACTCACTCGTCCGTGACTTACGAGCGAGAACGATTATTTCTGCTTACGCTCGCGCGCGGAGGCGTGAAGAACGCACGACGCAGACGAACATCGGCAACAACATAATCATACAAACTGTTCGCTGCGATTAGGCCTGGATTAGACTCTCTAGACACGAGTAATTCTTTTTCCAACAACTAATTTCTCAATAGGCACATTACGAACACAGATGCCAAATATTTTAAACGTATAAGAAAGATAAATGTAATGTTTGTTTAGATACTTATTATAAAGATACTTATTATAAAGATATTACATTATATGAGCAAAATACCTATTATATGTTGTATAAATTATATTTGGAGTAAATAACTATTTTTTGATATATTAGTTTGTCAGCACTCGTGTTTACTAGAAGAATAAGAGACAATATGAGAGATTGCGCTTAGATCTTGGAGCGAGAACATGCGATCGCATCTTCTGTATGATGCGACTGAACATTCCACACGTAATTGCCTCGGATTTCGCTAGAGAACGATAAACTGCCTCGCCTTTTCCTCGGTAAATAATGACGCTCCTTTCCTCGTTACCGCGGAAATAGAAAAGAGATTAGTATCGTCTGTTTTTTTAGATCGATATAAAACTCGTTTTTAGAGAAGAAATATGAAAATTTCTCTATAATATAATTATAAAATATACTATAAATAATTTGACGCAAAGTATATTCTACAAAAAAAAAAACGAATTACATTATTTCTTTCAAATTTAACTACTTAATAGAAAAGAAGTAAAATTGAAATTATTGGAGTACACTTCTTTTTGTTAAAGCACCACAGACATTTCGATTCGTTTAAGATAAAGAAAAATAATTGTAGATATTCAAGCTTCTCGTTTGTTTTTTTTATAAACTAATAACTTGACATATAACAGTAAAAATGCAATTTAAGTTATTATGCAAAATTAGTTGCATCAAATTGCTTGCTTATTAATGCTTTTCTCATCAATTTCTTTCTCGTTTTGTCTTACTGACAAATGCGAATACATTATGAGATCTGTCTTTTAAGCTACTGCCAAAGTTTACGTTATTCGGTAAAAGAGCCGATGTAAATGTTGCTGATTTACACCGTGTCTATCAGTACAAATACATTTGTGGCGTATGTTTTATTGTTATTGATAGTGAATATAAAAGCGATATGATTGACACTAGTCGTCTTGTGTTTTTTTCTGAGTTATCGGAGAAGATACCAAAATATTAACATAAACTAATTTATGAACTTTTAAGTATTGTACCTACTATATATTACTATATATAGTACATATATATTACTATATATTATGTGGAAAAGAAGCATTGTAAATATGTATATTAAAACAAACAAATTTAAAAATTTAAACTTATATAGTATCAAAGAGTTTTTCGATCAATGTGAGTCATATGCTGGATTTATGTGCGTGAAATATATTTTTTAAACGTCGAACGTTATAAATTATTACATATAATAATAATTCAAACTGAGTTCAATTCGACAATTTACATTGAATGCTTAAATTATTTATTTTCCCTCTCTATAAAATTAAAAACTTTATTGCAAACACATCGGAGTCACACTCGGATTTCTTGCATTTCGTGCAGACGCCTCATATTAAACCATTCAGTTTACAAATATATAAATTTTATTAAAAATATCTCTCCATATTAAATTATCACTATTTAAAAAAATAGAAATATTATTAGTTTTTCTTTTATGTAACAAGTTTTAACTTGTTTTTTTATACATCATGTTTACAAAATTTTAAAATGCTGTAAATGCTGTACAATTGTTATAAATATAAACACAAGCACTGAAAATTATATATATATATATAAACTACAGACGAAGAAATTCTCGAGACGTAGACATCACATAGAGTCCTTCAGGACTGTAAGATAGAGGGAAAAAATCTTGCTAGTTTCATAGCTACGCTATTCCACATTCCGCAATGCGTTCCCACACTCACGCGCGCGCACACCTCCACGTTTCGATTCACGCATTCCCGACAAAAGAGAAACAACTAACATGATGCGGTACGCGAGAAAAGAAAGAAGCTATTGCGAACCGTAGTAAGAGAAGAGATGAATGGAAAAAGAAGGAAAAAGAAAGTAGAAGGATCAGGTGAGCGGGGTGGACAAAAAAAGCGGAAAGGAGACAAAACGAACGACGGAGGAGTAGATATAGAATGGAAGAGAGGGGACCGCGACAAAGGTTCTTTTGCGCAAGGAAAACAGGGCTCCGCAGTGGGAACTTGATAGGGCGTAGCCCTAGTAAAGCCCGCCTACAGTTTCCTGTTGAGAGCCACGTGCTCGCCTGCAAGGCGCAAGAGCACTACTGCTAGCATAACTGCCAGCTATATTCTAGGATGAGAAATCTAGGATGTGCGAACAAGAGTAAGACATAACGAAATAGACATGATTCTTGTTGTTAACAACAGGAAAATTTTATCATGATGATACACATCACACTCAAATAGTTTTATGACTTTTTTAACTTAAGTTGCAAGCATATTTGAATCTTCATTTACAAATATTAATTAAATTATTAATTGGAGAGACGTCAAATATTTTATATATTTTATTTTTAAGTTTAAAAAGTAATTTACACACAAGTATATACATACGTACATTTATATATACGTATATAAAAGTATACATATATGTATACTCTTTATTGTATCAAATAGTAATATGCTTTTTTTTATTTAACTTTTTTTTATCTCTATTTTCTAAATATTCGCGTAAAAAAAAAAAAAAAAAAAAAAAAAAAACAAAAAAAAACAAAAGCATAAATTGCGGAAAAAAAATAAAACGTTAAAAATAAGACGTTAAAGCGAGAAAGAATCAGCGAATACTGGATACTGACAAGCAAGATAAGAGAATGACAAGGAAAATAGAAGAAAGCAGACGACGAAGAACTCTGAGAGAAAAGGATCGTGAAGATAGTCGCGCATGCTAGTGGAAGAAGGCAGGGATAAAGAGGCGGGAGCTAGGCTGAGAGAGGCGGGGCGAGATTTAATCGGTATTAAGGGGGGGTCAACAGTCAGTCCACCGCATCAGGGGGGAAGGGAGAACGTTCCGTTCTCTTTCTGAAGAGAGATCAGCTCTTCCGCAGAGAAGCGCGTGCAGTCGCTAGCCGAGGCCTATACTTGCCCGTCGAAGGGTATTGGTTCTTCAACTCGTTGCATCATATCCCCCAGCGCAAGGGCACGAAATGAACGAAAGAGAAAAAGAAGAAGAGAGAAAGAAAAAGAGAGGTAGAATATGTAAGCGAAACAGATAGAGAAAAAAAGAAAAAAAAAGAAAAAACAGAAAAAGACGTGAAGAAAGAAGAAAAGGGTGCAAAAGAGAAAAGAGCAACTAGAACATATCTCTCCCCTACGTTGCTTTATATTGTCGTACTCTGATACGGGCACGCGTGCACGCACGCCCGCGGCAGGCACGCATGCACGCGCCCGCGCCATCGCCACCGTCGTCGTCACTGCCGCAACCGCTACCACATATTACTACTCAAAGGACTTCTCTGTCGAGAAAGCAGAGAGTTGGCACGGACGGTCGATGGACAAACGAAACGGAAGGAGCAGAGAGCGGCACGCGTGTACGCGTCATCCCTGAAGAGAGAAACGCTCGACGTTTCAGTGGCATTTCCGAACTTTATCTGATCCTTAACAAAACAGTCCAACAAATCGGCGTGTAGCATTTACGAGGGTTGGCAGGTATAAAACTTCCATGGGCCAGTTTTTGTGCTACTTTTCTCTCTCTCTCTTTCTCTTTCTCTCCCACCACTAATCGGTAGATTGCCACACTGCTGAAGGGTGACACCCACCCCTCGAGGAAAGCTCTTCGGGGGGGGTGAATTTTCGTGACGTTTCGACAACGCACTGAGCAGCAGTGACAGTCGGCAACAGGAGCCTAAGGCGTTACGATGCCTGCCGGAACCAATTGGCACCTGACAAGTCCCACAAGAGATCCACTCGGTCTGTAACAACAAGCAGAACGACATACAGATCAGTGCTTACAAAGAGATAGTATCTGTCCACAGGATAAATGATCGCTAGTCAAATCCGACACGGTCCATCAAATGTTCAACATTAAGGGTTGATATGAAGTGATCAGTGTTTGTTATTGAATTACTCCGGAAGGATCGCAGTTTAAAATTGCTTCAGAAAAATCTTATCGGCGATTAGGATCGGAGTCATGTGCACGACCCTGTGAGTGCGATTCGAAGAATCCGCGAGGAGTTCGCGCAAGACTAAGAATCGACGAACTCGCGAGTATATCGCGCGAGATGTTCATTCAGTGATAGTTGGTGTGCACCGTTCCTCGCTCTGCCGATCGAAGATAAAGACGACGGTGAGAGGATTTTACACACGGGACATTACGGGATTTGCGACACGCGAGACACACGCCAAAAGATGAGGCTCTGCGTGTTGCTGACCGTGCTCTTGGTGACGGTGCACGTGTCGCTCGCTATCAAGGTGAATCGGTCGAGGAATAAGAATCACAGCAGGGGAGGATCTACATGGTGGTGAGCATCAAGGAGCGCAGTTTTTTACTTTTAATACGCTTTTAATATAGCAGAATTCTTTTTTATTACCTTTTCTGTAAATGTTTGCTTGTAAACACGCAGCGTCGTAAAACTTTTTATCGCGAACATTATATTAGCGTGTGAAGGTTCCGGAAATAAATTATGGTTGCACGAAGCAGTTAATAGACTTGTTGACAAAGTCATCAACTAGACTTAAATAATCAAATGTGGTAGTAAAAGAGAAGAGTACAATTCTCTTTTTTTTCACGTTCTTAGAAGTTTTTACATTTTTTTGTTTCGTATTGTGTCGTGAAATAGAAATATCATTAACATTGCGCTTGTAACAAACTTCTATTCAAAGATATGTAATTGACTAATGACAATAATAGCTACATTGACTGTAATTTATAAAATTGCTTGCGTCTTATGTAGATATAAAGAAACAATTCGATATGACATATTAGACATGAAATAAAAGAAACTTTTTGCTTTTCGCAAAACGATGATATCACGTTAACGATTTAACGAATCTAACGAAACTAATGAGATCACGATTGCTGAATCATCAAAAATATAAATCGTGCCAGAAGAATTCCGTATAGACTTGTTCGTTCTTTTCTCGATCTTCACTGAGTTTGAGTCGACATAAAAATCGAAAGTTTTATCGTCTTTTCGGTTTTCATCGGTCGCTTGTGCATTGCTTATCTACTAAATAATGATAATTAAATATAATTTTATTTATTTACACAGCAGAAAAAACTAACAAAATATATACTTAGTTCCCATTATAAAAAATATAAGTATATAGAATGTTATAATAATATAAATATATTTTTTGAACGTGAAAATATATTTCACAAAATCCCTCAACGCCGCATCTCTTACAGTGTTTTTTTTACGACACACATTTTGGAAAGTAATTTCTTCTAATTAAAATATTACTCATCACTTGAATTAAATTGATCTTTGTGTTAATTGCGTCTCTTTGCGTTCGTGCGTGCGCACATTAACACCTGTCTATTCTGGCATTTATCGCGCTAATCGCGGGAGCAACATTGTCGCGCGCGCCGTGTCGTTATTGATCCATTAATCATAATTTTAACTCTCTACTCGTTTTGATTCGCAAACGGTTTCTTGCGCGCGATGTATGTTAGATAATGACTAACTTCATTAGGCTGATCATAAATAATGGGCACGATCGAGTGCTTGTGCTCATACACTATGCCGTGAGAGAACCGCGACGAATATCCACCTATAACGATAAATTGCCGGCGATAAATCAGACTCGTCCTGTTTTCGCGCGAGCTCACACGATGCTTATTACCATCGCTAAATTAATTGAATCAGCGCGACACGAAAGACAAGCCGCGCGTTTCTCGCAATTATCACCAACTCGAACTACAAAGTATTCTTTTCATCATGGTGCCCTTGCACTTGAAACGAAACTAATATACATTTGTTCTCATTCTTTCTACGGCTATCATATTAAATCTATTGTTTATATGTCGCGTGTATATATACAAATTTTCTACTGATTATTAAAAAAAAAAAAAAAATGAAAAAGAGAGAAAAAGAATTTATCACAAAAAATTTTTTATACAAAATGAAAATCTATAGTAAAATAGAAATTAAAATAGATAAAATTAATTATTAAATGTTAATAATTACAAAAAGAACACATGTGGCGGAAATCTGTCATAAATCTCTTATTAAACTATCAGTTTTTCACAAATTCAGATTCGATTAAATCTCAGAATCGATCAATAGACAAAATCATGAAAACTAATAGATTAGGTTAGATTAAATGAGAAATCAATGAAAAATTAATACATGTATTATTGTGTGACGTGGGTGGTCGCGTTTGGCGTCGACGAGTAATTGTAAACACGGATAATAATTACTTCGCTTAAAACTTCTCAGAGTTTTAAGACACAAAAATATACTTAAAAGTATGATGAAATTATTACTTTTGCCGCTATTTTAATTAAGTGTTGCATTTCCTTGTCTTCGCGTAAAGGCGCTTTAACTACGTATTATCATAAATGATATATGTGCGACTTTTATTAAATACTCTGTGTATCGTCACATAAGATCATTTTGCAATTTTGTTTTTCATTATAGACTCATATTATTTATATTATTTTAATATGATCTATGTTTTTCAACATAAATATAAACTCTGTCTACATGTTCAGTAAAAGATAGTTATATCACTAGGTTTTAAGTCTCAAAAACGAGAAACAATTAATCGAGATAAAATGCATGTTTTGTATTTCATATGAACATCTTTGTGCGCGTGTTCAATATGATTCTAACAATTGTCACGATTTTGCATGTTTCACTTTTGTCACAAACCGGTATGGTCAATTTATCGACGTAAACGATTTAAAAAAATGAGAATCAGAAGCCAAATAGTACGTAGCCGTGACGCATTTTCTAATATCAAAAGAGACGAGAAATCCATCGAAAAAGACCAACACGTCGTATGAAAGACACGTAGACAAGCTTTGCGATTGGAGCTGCAACATCTCTTGTTTGCTTCATGACATCTCGACCTGATTCACGACATTGTTGTTCTGAATATGGACAAACTCATGCCAAAAATGATACATGTACGTCGAGGTGACTTTGTTGCTCAGAAGAAACACTGATACAAAAAATTGCACGTGTTTATATAAACGCATGCTTTAGTTGAAAAAAGTAAACAAATTTACATACATAATATAATTGTTTACTTTTACCGGTTCGTCATAAAAAATTAATATTTTATTCAGCTGTTTTAATTTTTATGTAAAAAAATAAATTTTAATTAATATTTTTATTTATATATGTTGCAAATATTTAATTATATGTTTTTATTATTACCATCTTCACGAATTGTAAATAACATAACTGAAAATAACGCTAGAACGGCGTTAACTTCATAGCACGTGTGGTTTTCTTATAAGATACATATTGACTCTATAAATTGTATCTCAAAGTTGATAACAAAGTTGATACAAAGTAAACTTCATTATTGGATAAATATTTGACTGATTATTAATTGATTATTTGTAAACTTTATTGTGTAAATTGTCGTAAACATTAATTATAAACCAAAACACGTGTGCAAAACTGAGATTGTTTTCTAATTAATGTTTACGACAATTTAAATATCTTTTTGTTTCTATTTTTGGTTTTTATGAACAAAAAAAATGTTAAATATTTTTTGGAACTAAAATCTTCTCTTCTACAGAAGAAATAGAAAAGTATTCTCTTCAAATCTCATGACATTCATACAAAATAATTCGTTATTTTTCACTACATTATTCACTTCAAATATTTGTTTGTTACGTTCACAAGTGCGTGATGCCGAAGAATCGTTATACTACCTTCGTTATCCTTACATTTCAGTGCTATAAATTATTTTTGTCTCAGCCATCGTCTGACGGGAGAAAATATGCGAAGATGAAAGAAAAGTTGCTCCTAAGCTTTTCTTAGACTGACATATAAATTATAATAGATATATCCTAACCGGTCCGCGGCGCGTCTTACTTATGAATATCGTTTATTGAATGCATCGCATGCGAGAGCACATCGCACGCATTAAGTATATTACACGTCGCATCAGCTGTGTGAGCTCGCGGATCGCGCGTGACAAATCGAAGGACCTTTGCACATTCTGAGCATATACGAGATGATCCTCAAAGTCGCAACGTTACATCCCGTGTCTTATTATCTGGATTTTATTTGCGCTTAATATATGTATCGCGTACAATTTTATTTTATTACAAACAAGTCGCGTTGTTCCGCATTTTATAATAAAATGCGGAACGTTACACTTATAACAGAATGTTACTACTGAGTAAGTTTTACGGTATATATCCCTTTTCACGTTTTTACACAATTCTTTTTACCTATGTAAATCTGTGTGTGTGTGTGATGTAAAAATATAATTTTTTTAAAACAGTTTTTATTACTAAGTCACGTGTCAGTTGCGTTCTCACACATTGAATTGTTCAACTCATATACGATATTTTTATTTTATTAGATATATGTATATTTTTACATATTAAGAAAGAACAATATTTTGTATAATGTCTTGCTATATTATAATGTTATATTTGCGTTTATTTGAAAGCTCATGTGTGCAACTCGGAATTCTATTTTCTGATCTAATATCAGAAAACGCAACGTTTTACCGTATCTCGTTTTACCAGGTCATATGTTTGATACCTCACATTTTCCGATTTGTTTAGACCGTTCAAAGTGTCAAACAAGAGATCTCGGTGGCGGATGACTGATAGTCATTTTGCGGTGGGCCACGCAGCTCCGGTTTCTGTCAGAGTCTCAATTTCCGTTCAGACTACGAGGCGTCGACAGAGCCGCGGCGACAGTGATTACCTGTTTATTATGCCGGGCGACTGATTCGATCCCAAGCGCGCGAGCTATTTTAAATAAGGGTCGCGCTAGCGTCCCTGCGTCTCTCGTTTAAAGAACAACAAATATCCGACGCATTTAGTGCTTTTTCATGCGCAGCAAATCGGCTTTGGACGTTTACGATCCTGTTTGGAAACAACTCTTCTCCAAAGAGTTTCTCTCGTATAGAGAGTGTGATATTTGTGATATATATCTACACTTTACTATTGTATTTGCTTATAAAGATCATATTAGTCTAGTTTGACTGTTTTTTTTTCTAAAAATAATAAAAGATGAAAAAATGCATGATAAATATTAGATATTTATTCATCAAAAGCAAATCAAATACATACATATAAAATAAGATATTAAACTTTAAAAAGAAAACAATATTTTATATAAGGGATGTATTAAACAAGATACCTCTGTCCAAGCAAGTACAATATTTCTTATTGCACTTAATTAGTATGTATTTTGCGCGGTCCATTATTTCTTCTTGTGGACCTTACGTTCTTCTTCCCACGAAGGGCACACCATGAGCACATTTAAACGTTTTTCTGCGCTATGCTCGATCGATCGGGACGCGAATTCTTTCACATGCTGAACTCGCACGCGGCAACTTGATTTATATACATACAGGGTGTATCAGAAATTGATAAAAGTTGTACGACTTTGTAGACAGACTTACAAAAACATTACTATTGTCGCTATTAATAGTTTTCAATTGCACGTAATTCTTCACAAAGTTTGCAAAAGTTTTGCAATCAGATAATAGTATAAAATTAGATACATTTCATTTCTTGATTCTCATTTGAAAAAAACTTTTTCTAATTTAAATCTTATTAAAATACTTTATTTGAAAGATGAAAAGAAAAATTAAGAAGTTCCATTTTCTTTATTGTTTTGAAAAAGAAACTTTGACTTTGTTAAATAATCTATAGCAAGTTTACAGATTCTTTGATACACTCTGTATATACAATATTCTTTATATATACACTTGAAGCTACCGTTGATCAAAACTGCTGAACCAGTTTCGTCTTTCGTGCTAATCTTCGTAACCTCCTCATTCTCTCGTGTTGGCTGTTCTCTTCTCAATGCCCGCACTTTTTTGCGTGCAAAATTGACGTTTCGCGGTGACGGCCACCGTTTAAATCACATGCTAAAACACCCATTGGGTTACACACCAATTCAAATATCCCATAACCATTGTTTGCAAATGCATTCATTTAATTCTGCTGTTTTTTTACAAAGATATAATTTTAATAATACAAGAACCGTGTACTTTTTTCACTCTAAGTACGAAACTGCATATAAAAAATATAAAAAGAGTATTTCAAACATAACTATGTACATACAACCACGTGCAAATAAAATTAAAGTTTCTTATATTACACACACACATACACAGAGAAAGAGAGAGAGAGAGAGTTCAATTTTCAATTAAATATTTCAATATACTATGTGTGTGTGTATGTACACACACATATACATTAGATATTAACCTTTATTCATAAAAGAAAGTTAATGTGTTATATTTTGTATAATATGATAAAATTACATGTTAATAAATAAACTACGACAAAGAAGATATCAGTATACGTAATAATATCAGTATATGTATATAATATTTTCAAATATAAATTAAAGCTTCAACTTTATAAGTAATTGGAAGTTGTATTTTTTCTAGATCAAACCTGTCGTTCTGTGGATAGGAGAAAAAGCAATCGTGGTAGATGACGATGCGCATTATCATTCGCGAAATTGCCGCGTAATTAAAATTTATTTGCGCGATATCGCACGATACCTTGTACATTACATTACGACGGTCATGTAATACGCGACACGCACGATAACGATGCACACCGCGTTTGCCAAACCGAACACAGGAAGGCTCATTAAGGGAATTTACTGGCGATCGCGATTACATTAAGTTCTCCCCAAGACCGCAACTAGCTTAACCGCAGTCGAACCTTCCTTTCCACTTTATGTGGTTGCTTATAAATTGATAATCTCACGAAAGCGCACATATTATAATATGCATATTATAATATGCTTCAATGCTTGTGTCGAGAATATATGATTAAAATTATGCTATCCGAATGAGAGAGGCACGGTCAGGATCACGGGAGTAATTGTTTTTTACTCAAAAAAAAAAAAAAAAAAAAAAAAAAAAAAAAAAAAAAAAAAAACACGTTCTCAATATTCCGCATTCACTTGGTATCGCCAAAATTGCATTACTAGATTAACACATTAATCTATTGTTTCTACTTTAAATGTGTACAAATGCACAATAAAAGTCTTCCATAGCAAATAGATTTAAATAGAATATCGTTTCAATAAATTTGGTTTTTTAACTGTTTGGTTCAAAAATAGTTTTTTAAAAAAGAAAATTAATTAATTTTTTTTCTTATTACTAGAATGTTTTTTTACATATAATTGAAAAAACATTATAGAATAAATAATATTTTTTTTTCTTTTTTATTGTGCATTTTTGTGTGCGGAATCTATTTTTTCTTTTTTTAAATGTAATAAAAAGATATGACATAAACAATGATATAAGATAGATATGTTATTTTGCTTTTAGGGGTATCGCAAAAGCGGGTGAACCTAATAACTTTCCACCTAATCCTTCTTTGAACTTGGAACCCTCTTTTTATGGAACGTTGAGGCGAAAACAGAGAAAGCTTGTCAGGGAGAATCCTGGAGTACTAATGGCTGTGGCAAGAGGTGCGAATCAAGCCATTGCCGAATGTCAGTACCAGTTTCGCAATCGACGATGGAATTGTTCGACAAAAAATTTTCTTCGGGGAAGAAATCTCTTTGGCAAGATTGTCGATAGAGGTAAGTACATCAACCGTTTGTCGATAAAGGTAAATACATCAACCGTTTGAGTTTAATAATATTTTATAAGTATAAAAATCACTAATGATTGTGAACAAAATATATTCAAATAGCAATAAAACTGTTTCTCTAATTATTGTTTAATATAATTGAAAAAACGATTTTATGTCACTACAAAAGTAATATATTTAAATTAACAACTAAAAGATATACTTATGTTTAAAAAGATCTATTGTGTTGCATTGATTATATATAACCGATATTCAAGATATTTAAGACGAGATATAAGAAGAAACGAGAGAAAAAACACGAGAGACAGAACCGGATCGCGGTTGTTATAAGATTGCAAATGACAAATCTGTCGATTTGCTTAAGTCAAAACAACCTCGATATGTCTCGTAACACTCAGTTAGTAGATTAAGTAATAAGGTCCGTCATCTCGTCATCGCAATGCGTCATCGCGATAATCGCCGAGCTAACGAAACCTTAGAGATAAACTGTGGATTCAACGGATGTAAAGCCATTTTAAAACGACATCACTAGCATCTTATCTGGTCGAAAAGCATATTAGTTTGAATGGAATCATATTTCTTCTGAAATTATGTTTACCATCTCGATAATACATGGTTGTACCTCTGTGAGAAATCTTATAAATTTACTTATTGAATTTATTAATACAAGTTTTTGTAAAGACAAAACACTTTGCGTGTTAATGGAGTTTTTTAAGAGGTTCCGTTGATTTAATTTTATTTATGTATTTATTGAAGCATTATTGTTATACAATACGTAGATCTTTTAAACCACAAAAAAGTCTCACCTTTGTATATGCGTTAACGATACGTAATAATTTTAATATCGATATTTTCGTAAAATTATCTCAAAGACTCGACTTCGTAAATATGTCGATGCTGCAGCAGATGGACAGTATCTGCTCTCTCATACGAATTTTTGACGATCATTAAAAAGAAATGACTCGCCCTTTTTGATACATGTTAAACATATGAGGACTTGTGGATCATTGATCGTTTGAGAGAGATGTATTTATTTTATGTTGTCTTTTTTTATGAGAGAAGTATATAATCGATAAATATGTACAACATACAAAGATGTTTTTCGGGTTTGAACCGCGTTAGTGTCATTTTTATACCGACGTTTCGTGAACATTACAGCTCACTTCATCAGGGTAATATTCACGAAACGTCGGTATAAAAATGACACTAACGCAGTTCAAACCCGAAAAACATCTTCGTATGTTAAAATTATAATATTTTTAGCCATATGCATATTTATGCGTGATTTGATTTGATCTAAATAGTAAGAGAGAGAAATCTGTAATAAAATTTTATAGCGGATAATCATATATTTGTTAAGTATTGATATTATTTTATTATCACTTGAAAATGTGTTTATCAAAAACACTCGCTATGCTTTCAACAGAACGCGTTAACACCTTATTTGAGTGCGAACGATCACATAGATCGAGTGCATAAGGCGCGAAGGTTTTAAGTTGTCGTTGGAAAGACCAAGGCACACTGCGACTACGCAACAAGAAGAGAGTGAGAAAAAGATAGAAGAACCGGGAAGGGGGATCCTAGGAGGCGTATCCTTCGTCCGAAGGCCCCGGGCACGTGCCCTACCGGCCAGATGTATGTTTTGCAACCTGATAATGGACCTTCTCGTACCAGTTCTGGCTCCCCTGCGGCTCTTTTAGATCTCGTCGAGGCGATTGTAAGCTGAGCTTTTTCGCTCGAGCCGCTCCCACCCCATTATGCCGAATGTCCCCATATGGCCACTTAGTAAAACTAAAAGAAGTACGGTGCGCAAAAAAGAGCGGGGAAAGGGTAGAGAACAAGATGGAAAGAGAGAGGAAGAGAGAGAGAGAGAGAAAAGTATGAGAATGTTATTTTTTTATGAGCCCGTAACACGCATGCTTTGACGCTCAGAGACATATTTCGTTGCAACACGAGACGAAACTGTAACGTTGCGATGGGGCGACACGGATTGGCGGTTAACACGATGTTCCCTTTAGTGTGTCTGCGCGATTAGTATTGGCGTCTAGTTGCAATTATAGATTTGTACTTTATATATATTTTCTCTTGTTTTTGATTGTTTATTCTCTATTTGTACTTATTAGCTGTTGCCATAGTGTATTTGTCATATGCCAACAACATATTAACTCTTTATTGAATAGTGTCTATTCGTACTTAAACAAGCATAAAGTTTAAAAAACGTTAAGATAAGATGCGTTAAGATTAAGTTTTGATATTTACTTGTGTTTAAAGTTAACTATTATGGTTCTTGTAGCCAGCTTTTTTTTATAATAATAAATTTTTTGCATAAAGTAACCGGTCTTCAATAAAGTGATTAACTATTAAACGATATATATTCATGTTACGAAACTCGCAGAAATTGTTCAAACATCTTTGTTTGAATTTATAAAACTTTTATTAAATAAGTGTATTATGCAAAAAAATTTATTTTATTTGATATATATCTCTATACATGTATTCAGAATGTATAATTTTTAATGCATAATCTACAGAATTTTTACACATAAAATATCACGTCCAAATTACGCAGCTCTGCTGCGATATTGCTGCACTTGCGGCAGTTAAGAAATGAGTACATGTGGCGCAATATAGCTATTAGAAATAAATTGAACGTGTCACGATAACGTACGGCATTTATATGACAACTGTAAGCGAAAAAGTGAGAACGCCATGTGGCATCCATAAAACGCTTGACGTGTTAATCAAGCTCCGAGAAAGCTACTCACGGATAATAACATTAGTAGAAAAGAGAATTCAGTTTTACATTCGCTTCATTTCTATGATACATTGTCCTGTCAAGGCACGATCGAAAATTATTATGTATGATTTGTAAGATAAAACGTGTCATGTGATTTAAAGATCGGTTGTAGCGCTAATTTTGTCGAGAATAAGTACGATAAATAATTAATTATATACATATATATATATATGCTATACACACACACACACACACACACACAAAATACTTAGAATTATATATATATATATATTTTTACTAATTTCTATATATATATATTCACTAATTTTGTTGAAAAATATACTTATAAAATGAAAAATATACTATACTTCTTTTAATATGTATAATATATGCAAATTTTTAATCAAGAAGCAACTCTCTCTTTTTTCCTATTTGTAACACAAATAGAAACATCGATATATTATAAACTCAATAGCTATATATAATATAATATAATATATGCATACATAAGTTATATAATGTGTATTTTAAACAATTATCAGGATCGCTTCCACAAGAAACCCTCGACCTTTCACCTTTCGTCTTTATCGCCTCGTGTAAGCGCGGACCAGTTTCTTTCTCTCTTCTCGCTACCACTCTTGCTTCTTATGTAATATATATATGTATCTTCTTTTTTCTTACATAGATCTTCGAGATTTCACTTTTTCACTGAGCTGACGAGAAGCATAGATCACTATCAGCAAACAGTAATATGCTCTCGTCGCACTCGAAGATGAAAGAATCGGAGGTAGATCCGGAACAAAGTTGCAGTCGTTTCCGGATTATACGTAATCTATACTATCATGTTCTAACGCAAGTGTCAAGTTGCCATCAGTCATGCTTATATTATAAATCGGGAAAGTAAACTAATTAATTATGTGGATTTGATATGTAAGTTTTAATACACTGTGTGTTGCAAATATTCATTATGTTAAAAGTAAAGAAATTCTCGCATACACATTTTGTGCACTTAACTAAAAAACACAACTGTGTTTAGAGCAGACCAAAAAATATTTTAATATAGATATTTATTCGTCCCCGTTGTTGCACATATGTTATTAACATAAGACAAGTTATCAATCTCCGATGGTATTTCTAATAACGATTCTGTATAAAATAGTCTTAATATATTCTTAATATATTTACGTGTCTATATAAAACACATAATCAGCGAGTCAAGAAAAACGTGACGTCAATTAATATGTATACGATCCGAAACTTTTGTCGACAGGCAACTCGAGTTAAGCATATGACATTTAAATTTAAATGTCGCATGTAATGATTGCATATATGTAAAAGACCAGACGGAGAATTAGTATCGAGCCAATATCTACGCGCGCGAGAGGAATTTTGCCGGTTCGGAGACTCGATACTTTTGGTTGCGTTTGTACTCGATATTATAGCTGGTAGTGAGTGCGTTCGCGGCCTGTAATCATTTCGCCGCCAAGAGCCACCTACCGCATTGGTATCCTTGCCTTCCTTCATTCTTCGTCTCGTTCTCTTACCTTCTGCACCTTTCTCTCGCACCTTTCTCTCGTTTCTCCACATCTTTCTCTTCTTTGACACACCGTGGCTCGCAAAAGCGAACCCCGCAGCCTAATTGCTCGGTAAACTGCGAATCTTGGAAGACTTCGCATTGGGCAACGCTGTCTTTTCTTTTCCCAACTTACTATATGATAATGATCGCAGCCAAAATTATTCGGCTTATAAAAAAGCAAAGCTGTACTGCCTATGACAAAAAATAAATTCATCTGTTCATTGTGTTCAGAGAGAGAAAGAGAGAGGAACAAAATAAAATAATATCTTGAAAATAAACTTAAATAGTTGAATTTGTTAAGAAAAAAATGCGAGTTTATTGTTTTTTATTTAACACGCATATGTATGTGTAAATGTATAAATAATAATCTTGTATCAATAATAATCTTCTTCAAGGAAATCACATCTTATATTAACATAGACAACCAAATCTGCAAAAATTTACTATTAGTTACGGATTTGAACCTTATTCTACGAAATGAATTTGCAGCTTTGAACGATTTGCATTTTGTCTTTATACCTCTATTATATGTACCGCATGCTTCAACAGAAAGAAAATTGCACAGCACAAAAGGACAAAAAAATATTATAATGTTATCTTTATATATCAGAGAAAAAAAGAAGCAAGATCTGCGTGTTATATTTTGCCGGCAGATATTTTTGCCGTACACGAAATCAACATAATCGGTCGTTTACAGGATAAATGAGATAAATTCAATCAATACCTAATCAATGTACGCTGTGCAGAACATGTCGTATATATGGCGATACCGGACGCTTTTACCATAGTGTTATACCGCTATAAATCGCGGCATATGATGAGCTACATGTGTCGATGTGGCACACCGCGATTTCTTGCGAAAACGTGAGCCGCGATCCAATAAGCCTCCGTGATTTTTACATCTTGTTTGCCTCTACTATGTTTTCTACTTGAGCTCGTTTTTGTTCCCGCGAGTCTATATGACGATCCGTATTATTTTGCGGTCTTCGGGAATGTTCTGCCTGTCCTCGGTTACTTCTCTTAGTTGTTCTTATTTTCAAGTCTCACAGTCGAGCTACGATTAGTTGTACCGTCATTTCAAATGCTTTGTTTCCGCAAAAATGTTTTTCACATAATTTACATTCAACATAGTGATAAAATGCTCATAATAATACATAAATAAGAAAAACATCTAACTGTAAACTTTTATAAAATTTTATTTTTATAGTTACATCATGATTCAAATCTTTGTATGCAAAATTTAATTTTGTGTGTATGTCAAATTCTTTTTGTGGCTAATCTCTCAAATTTGAATTTTTCTCTGTATTAATGTCTTGAATTTCTCAACTGTAACCTTTGTTACAACGTATATGTATATAGGTAATAAAGCCATCCTTCTATTTTTCATAACGTTTATAATGAATCATTGTAAGCGGTTTTATGTGCAGCCTATCATTTAATCGCAATCTATCATCTATGTTTGTATTACGACATATCTTCGCATAAATCATCACGTCGATATTGCCGTCAGGGACCATCATCATCAGGTATTACATCGATTTAGATTCCGCGCGTAGGTGGTTGCACCATAACTCGTTTCGTCTCCTGAAACTCGGGACAGTAGCAATAATAATCTCAACGATTTTATCTATAGAAATTTGTGGAGAAATTTAATCAAGACTCAAATATTTTTCGTAAAGATGCGCAGCAATGTCGCTTAGAACAATCTCGAGAAAAATAACGATCGCAGAAAGAGAGAGAGAGAGAGAGAGAGAGAGAAAGGTCATAGGTATTTGCTATATGTATATTCATCAAGTTGTACACCGATGTGTCAACTGCTCATCTTACAAGCCTCTTTAAATCACTGTTTCACGATAAAATTATTAAATATTTTTTATTAAAGTTTGTCTTTGTTCAAATCGAAACTTATCGAATATTCTATAAGAAATAAAACTAGATTTCTATACATCTTTTCATACTGATATAATAGAATAATTAATAAATAATATTAATAGATAATATCCATTTTATTGTATTCGTCAGTATTATATTTTAATTCGAAAATGCTTCAAACTTGTTCATTAATTACTTTACTTGTCAGAGAAAGGTTCTGAAATACATACGAGAGCAACTAAAGAATTTCCAATGTCAATGCGCGTGTTTGTCTGGCGGACACATTTTGGCTCCAAGTTGCTCATACTATTTAAACGAGTCGATAAAACCGTTGAACTATTTATCGTACTCGGAACAAGCGGGAACGGCATACATGTCTTCTCGAAAGCAAACAAGTATCCAGATTATTGAGTCGCGCTTCTTTTTCTTCATTTAATACTTTCTTTGCTTCACATCTTTTTTCAATGTTCCTTCTTTTTCTCCTTTTTTTTCGTTTAGTTTCTTGCGCTCTCGCGCGTGTGCGCGTTATAGTGACGTTCTTACACACTCGGAAGAAACAAAACTGCGACTCGCTTATCTGCGGGTGACAGACTAATTGTTTGAAAATCGTAAAACTCGGTTGAGAAAAATCGAAGTTGGTTTCTACGAATACAAAATCCTCCACGAGGCAATGAGTTCATCGAGGGCGTTTGCCGCAAACGATTAGTCTTGTTCTTGCAAACACATGATTCAGAGAATATATGCGGTAATATACTGATACATAGTATATGCCTTTCCTTGCTTATCTATTATTATAAAAGTTTACTTAGGAAAAAGATAAAGGAAAGAAGAAAAAGAAAAGTTATTATATATACTTTTTTATCTTATTTACACTATAATCAAAATTAATATAATTAATAATTTCTGAAATGCGTTTTTTTGATATGTTAAAGCAAGTTGTTGGTTATTTTTTTCTTTCTCTGACTTTAGTTTGCTCTTGTTATTAGTTTTTGAACCCAACAATATCACCCAATAATATTTGCAAATTAACACTTTACAAAAAGATAATCCAAGTTATATACAATAATAGAATATATTATAATAACATGAAATATCAAAACCTAGAATACAAAAAAAAACCAAAGCAATGTTAATAAAATATAACAGACATAAATCTCATCGAAAAAGTTTCTCTTTTTCTTCTCAAAGTACTCGATGCAGCATCTTTACTTTTACATCTCTCGCTAATGTCGCTTTACATAAAAAAAAGTCGTTTTGTTCTCGCTTCTTTCTCGTCAATACAATATACTACATTTTATCTATTATTTGTACTATGTGATAACTTGTTTTTTACTTGTTTCCTTAATACAATCACTGGAAAATAAAGCAAATCAAAATAATTTTTTAATGATTTGCAGCCAGTCCAAAAAAGAGAATAATAAACTTAAAATACATAATAAATCTTAAATTTAACTAAAAAAACTAGGTTTAAATCATAATATTCTTCTCATATTAGTAGAACAATGCAACAATTGCTACAGTACTATTTACATAATTATCTCTCTCTCTCTTTCTCTCACTCCCGCTCTCTCTGCCTTTCTCTCTTTGTAATATCTTTACTAACAAAAAATACCGGCAAGCACCTGCGTTTTATGCAGATAAGCTCGAGGTGCTTCAGGTCAGCCCACTCATGGTTAAGGTCACGTACCGTCTCTTGTCTCTTTCTCATTCTCTTAGTCACGTTTTTCTCTCATCACTTCTCGCCACTCTCGTTCTCTCTCGTGCTTTCCACCTGCGAGGACTCCTCGTTCAGGTAGTCTCCTGTGAGGATTGAGACGTTTGCTTTACGTCACATCGCTCACTTCCCACGCGACCAAAAACGCGCACATACACACACACACACGCGCACTCACACACACACACGCACGCACGCACGCACGCACGCACGCACACATATATCGCGAAACTTTGTCTTCGCTTTTACAAGTATAACAATATTGATATCTGCGTTCGTGTGTTTTTATCGACAGAAGTAAATCTTTTGTGAAAAACTTGTAAATAAAACCGCACAATTGTATAACGACTGAAAGTTATTAGTTTTGCTCAAAGGTTATTCTACAATTGTTATATTGGTCTACTATTTTAGAACTGTTACATGATGGAAAATAAAAATAAAATACAAAAAGTAGAAAGATTTAATAATATATAATAATTATATATTTGTTTAGCACTACTCAAGTCGCAAGCCTGGTTTTTATGTGTGTTTACGCAACGAAAAGTTTAGTTGTCAGCTTGGCGTACGTCATAAATTTGCCGTGATGTTTTACAGGATGCCGAGAGACTGCCTTCATCTACGCCATTATGAGCGCAGCTGTAACTCACAGTATTGCAAGAGCATGTAGCGAGGGTAGCGTTCAGTCGTGTTCGTGCGACTATTCTCACCAATCACGCGCATCATCTGTTGTTAGAGACTGGGAATGGGGTGGTTGCTCGGATAACATCGGATACGGTTTCATGTTCTCCCGCGAATTTGTCGATACCGGCGAACGCGGTCGAAATCTACGTGAGAAGATGAATCTGCATAATAACGAAGCCGGCAGAGCAGTAAGCATACTTGTCAAAAAAAAAAAAAAAAAAAAAAAAAAAAAAAAAAAAAAAAAAAAAAAAAAAGAATATCTTGTATAATTTCAATCTGTTTATAATTCCAAGAAATTTATGCAGTATTCCGTTCTTTTTGTTACATAGCACGTGTCTTCGGAGATGCGACAAGAATGTAAGTGCCACGGTATGTCGGGCTCGTGCGCGGTCAAGACCTGCTGGATGCGGCTACCGAATTTTCGCGTGGTTGGAGACAATCTCAAGGATCGCTTCGACGGAGCATCCCGGATCGGAGTCAGCAATTCGCCTCCTGAGCGCACCAACAACGTTATCAGCAACTCTCCTAGCAATTCTGTGCACCATATTCGCGAGGGCCTTGGGCGCAAACAACGCTACAACTTTCAACTAAAGCCATTCAATTCAGATCACAAACCGCCCGGACCAAAAGACCTCGTTTATATGGATCCGTCGCCAGCGTTTTGCGAAAAGGATCCGCATCTCGGTATTCTGGGTACTTACGGGCGACAGTGCAACGACACCAGCATCGGCGTTGATGGCTGCGACTTGATGTGCTGCGGCAGAGGCTACAAAACACAAGAAGTGACGATAATTGAGAGATGTGCTTGCATCTTCCATTGGTGTTGCGAGGTCAAATGTCAAGTGTGCAGGACGAAAAAGACAATACATACATGCATCTAAGAAGATCGTGTTAGTGTATTATCGAAAACTCTCAGTAGTTGGAACTACAAACATCGGACTGATATTAAATTAAACTCGGTTTGTTTGTTTGGTTTATTTTGTGAGAAATTTACAAGTGTAAAATGATTAATCGATTTAGAAATCGGACGGATGCGACTTTTTTGTGGCTCAGAGGACTCTACCTAGTGATCTCTGAACTTGTGAGAGCTTTCGCCATGAAACTAGCCGGATGAAAGAAACCGGCGAAGTTGTTGCATGGAGTTCCGCGCGAGTTCACGAGGCCTTCTCGTCTTCAGTATTACGCGAAACAAACGGTATCATATGTATTTATTATGTCGCGTTGCGTATTCAAGACTGAAATGATGTGTGAAGCGTTAGCGCGATTGTAGATTTTCTAAGGTTTTAAACATCAGAAAAGATTATGAAATACACGAGAACAATACAAAAGATATTGGTCTATAAATATTAGTGTAAATATTGGTGTAATTATACTAATGTTACATCGGCTTGCTATTTCGTGTTCATCAATCAAAAAAGCTAACTTGATCACAACTTGTAATAAAGACATCTAAAATATCACATTACCATGTAGTAGAGAAAAATAATTTAAGGCTATATTACTATTTATATTTTTAAATGAGTATTAACACTCGTATGCGCATTTAACAACATTATAGCATTAAAAATCAATTTATTGGCTTTCTCTCTCTCTCTCTCTCTCTGTCTCTCTCTCTTTTTCTCTTTATTTAACTATCTTTCTTTATCTATTTTTCTATTTATTTATCTCAGTAGATTAATCAAATTAATTACTAGCTTATGAAAGATTTCTTATATAATTTCTTATATAATTTTCATAATAAATAAAGAAAAAAAGAGCCTTCAATTATTTTATTTTACTGCATAAAGTCTTCGTTTTAGGTGGAAAAAAAACGTAATTTATTTTAAAAGACTATTCTCTATGTGTGTGATTCAGACACACTGCCTTCGAATAATTTTGGATATTTAGAATCATATATTTGTATATAAATAGATTATATAGTGATATATTTTGCTGCATCGCAAGTTGATCGATGACTAATATATCCTTTCGTAAAGTCTATTGTAAATAAAACTTGTGTAATTTTTCACAAGACGACTAACATCGAATATAATAAATTATATTTTTATACTTTTCTTGACGCTTCTCTCTTTTTTCTTTCTTCTTTTGCCAGAGTTTCGTAGATTTCGCACCCAGGGGATTTTAAAACTATTCAACCAACTTTTCAACCAACGCTGATTAGGAAAATTACTCTTTGAAAACTCTAATAACAACAGTTCGAACGTTGTGCATAATATATGTATTAATTATTGCTCGTATAATTTATGAAATAAATAAAAAAAAAATAAACAACATAATGAATAAAGAAATAAAAGTTTTGTTACACTACTTTTTTATTTTTGCCCCATTATTCTCTTCTTGCAAATTAATTAGTTATTATATCAAAACAGTTTGTTTTAATTTTTAAAACTATAATTACAATAAAGGTTAGGTTATTCAAATTTAAAAAATTTGATGAAATTATAGTTGTATCACCGCAATAAATTTTACTTTTTTTATTACAATAAAATATCTGTAAGAAAAACAAGTTTGTCAAACAAAAAACTAGCACACTTTTACATCAATGGTAACATCTTCATCCATGTTCATTTCTTGATCGCGGATCCTCTGTGACTCTACAAGTTGTCTCTCGATCTTTTCAGTTCTTCTTCGACGCACCGCGTTGTGTTGCAGAACTATTCAATATTTTTTTATTACACGATGCGCGCCCCCGTCGACGTACTCCCGCGAAATATAGCCAACTGGTCTCCAGCTGGACGACTTCATAATTCCTGAGCCGAGTGTATGTCGTGGGAGGCCCGTGCCCTGAGAAAGACTGGTTCAGTTCTCCTCATCCTCCACGAATCCCTCTTGCTTTTCTCTCTACTTCTTTTTTTCTCGCGTTCTTTCTTCCTACATCTCTACCTTCCATTTCTCAGTGTTCAACGAATGCACGCGATGATAACGAACGCAGGAATCCCGCAAGAATCTTCGCGCGGGATAAAAGGACCCTGACCGCATACGAACAGGCATCCACGCTAATGGTACCAACTCTCCGACCTACCGTACCGGCTTTCTTCCTCTTTTCTCTTCTCTCTCCTTTTTCTACACACACACACACACTTTTCTTCTCTGATCTTCCTTCTATCGCTGCTTCCTCTTTCGTACGTATGTGTATGTGTGTTGCATATCTACCGGCAGACTACCAGTTTCTTTTCTCTGTCGTTTGTGTTCACGGATGACCGGCAAATTTCTACGATATTTGTAGATAAATTCTACAACCTTGGCTATTAATTGATTAAAATTTAGTAATAAATACAATTTTTGTATTTTTTATTCCCCTTTTTGTTAGATCATTAGTTATCTAAAAAGTGTAAATAATTTTATATTTTAAATTTGCACAAAGTTATCCAATGTACCCTATCTATTAGTTGCGCAATTGTTAATCAATTATGTCAACAAAGTTTTAGTTGCTGCTACATGAAAGTTTACATCTGGCAGACCAAGGGGATGGTGTATGATATTAAAACAAATTCTTGCTGTGAAAGAGAAAAAAAGAGAGACTGCTAGCGTTCCGGCAGACAAGAATCTCGGACAGCCGGATCACTTCTCACGGCGGTTCCTTTGATCTTACCTGACCTACCCACCCCCTCGGTTCGTGGCCAACAGACACCAGCAGTTCCTCCAGCTCTTCCCTCCACCGCCCTTGCTAGTTCGAGTTTTTACCCCGGGCCAGTTTGATGTTAAGCGGCAGCTTAAACTTTTTTCGTCTTCTCCGTTTCTTCCCTCTTGACCTCTACGCATCTCAAAAAACACGAATGAGACTCTGGAGGCAACTGAGGTTAGATTCATTCGGTTTTACTATTATTACGCATACCATCACGCGGTTTGTTTCCAGCCCAGGGAATGCGATTTTGGTTCTCGACAAATCCAGTCGAGATGTTTGTTAGGATTTGTCGATTTAATAGAAATTCTTTGAATGTCTAATAGCTGAAGAGTGGCAAGACTATGATGTCGTTCGAGAATCTTTTTATGATTTTTAAACCTTAAAAAGCAGTACGTATCAATTTGCATTGATAAAAGACTTTATTAAATTTACGGACGTTTAAATATTTTATCAACCTTCATATTCTGAAAACATTTTAAACAAACTCGACTTTTTAAACTGACGTTGTCTAAAAATTCTTATTTTTTTTAGTGAAGAAAATAATATCTAACGATATAATTACGTATTTATCATCAAAATTAAACTGTAAATTACTAAAATATTTATCAAATATTAGACACATTTTTTAATAGAAATAGTTCTTTTTATTAATTTCAAAAAATGATAGTAGTCTTTGCTAATTGAAAATAAAATATGCCACAAGGTCATCGACACTTTCTACCAGCGGCTTCTTTCGCCGCTTTATCGTAATTTGAATCTTTTGCGAGGTTTCTTCGCCGGTGAAGAGAAGAGCGATCCCTGTCTCCGGCGCGCGGCGCCGCAATCTGATAGAGGCGACGAAAACATTTAGAGGTTATAAGAGTCTCCGGAATGATAAAATCGGGGCAACCAGGCGGGCGGAACGACACGCCGCGTGTCGTACACGAACACACGCGCGTGGCATCCTGATGGGCTTCTCATCACTAGCTACTCCACACACGAAGGCACTCGATTGTCATTCCTGTGCTGTATTTTGTATGCTCGAAACGCAGGTTGTATACAAGCACTAATATGTACATAGGGATTTCTCATACGGTGGATCATTATTTGCTCACAAACACTTGAAAAAGTAACACATATCTATACTGGACATCTTCGTTGCATTTATCTAATTTTAAATATGCCAAACATGAATTTCATGCAACTAATAAGATGCAATTCTTTCTTGTTGTTTCCTAAATATATATTGTTATAACATGTAACGTTTAAAAGAAGCAATAAATACATAATAAAATATGTGCAACAAATTTATAGTTATTATATATAATTGGATATATATATATAATGTTTCTGATATAATGATAAAGATATAATAATTAAGTCTTGATAATATATACAGAATATATACAGAAAGATGAAGGATATATTAGAAACAAATTGATGAAGGATATTTTACAAACTTTCGGTTTTTTGTCTTTTGCTGCTCAGTTCCTCGTCTATAATTCAAAAAAGTTTTGATAAAAAACTACCGCTTGCACATAAATCAAATACTTTATTGTTTTTGCAATTAAACAGAAGGTGGCCTGTTTTACTCATCATTGTCATTCATCTTGTCATTTGAAATAGTTGGAATTCTTTTGACTAGATTTAGAGTTTATCGGTCGTGGCTATTTGTAAGAAAGAATATCAGTTGATGTTCAAGACCACACGGTCAAATTATCGATGTTTTGTTATAAGACCGCAACGCGAAACATCTATATCTCATCCTGCTACTTTTGTCTCATTTCGTTCTTCGTTCGATCGTTCTTCCTCCGGTTGTTCTCCAGCGCGGAACTAGCAAAGAGAATCTCCGTTGGAATCCACATATTCCCGACAAGTGTGGGAACAAAATCGCAAGATGACCATTGCCTGAAACCAAACGTGTATGAACGTGTTGGTCGACACTCGGATTCCTTTCGCATCCTTTGGCCTTCTGTTCTTATCTATCAAAGTTCTTCTCTGTCTTTTTTTTCCTTCCCGGTCACCGCTGGAATTTTCATACGACGTTCAACAGAAGTATTAATAGCTAAACATCGAATATACATATATATATATATATATACATATATATTTAAAAACTATTCAATATTTTAAATAAAACGCGATAGGTTTTACATGTACGTCATTCTTGTAAATTGTGATATATATTTCATTTTCTAATTTCTTTTATTTCGTGAAAAGTATTTACGCATTTTGCGGACAATTTTAAAAAGGTGACATTCTCGGTGAGCAAAAATCTTCACGCTATTCTCGTTCCTTCATCCATGACGGTCGAAGCAAGTAAGCTACCGAAGAAACTGAAAAACACACCGGGACCACCCTGAATGATTCCGTAGATAATCTTTTGGGCACCATTGCAATGAATTTACGTATCGCGTTCGCCACGGATCCCAAAGGCGATACACGTTTGTGGATCCTTCGAGTGCTTCATTACTTTTTTCTAGTCCAACGCACGATGAATGACTTAATTCTCTCTAAAGATAGAGCTGAGAGCCGCAATGCGATAACAGAGGCAAGAAGAAGAAGATGTGAAAGAAGAGGATTGGAGCGCGTAATACGTGGCCACGTCTTCTTTCGTAAGATCGAGAAGCGGAGATGACGCCGTGAGTGGCGTAGCAAATTACTGAGATGCCGCCCGGGAAAATCAACAATTGGCCTTCCTTTAATTCAAAAAACACACACAGCGTTCTGTTCTGTTCCCCGCTTGGTTAAATCCGTCTTTTTTTTAACTGGTTTTTCTTTTTTAATATTCTCTCTGTCGCGATTCTCGTCTTTCAGATTTACTTCAATTCTCATCTGAAAAGAATGACGATGAGAGACACGATTAAAGATTGTGAAACTACAATTTTCTACAATTTTCTTTTATTATTTATAATATAACAATTCTCTTTTATTTTTAGCTATATAATAGTAGCATCATAATATTAATAATACGATAACAATATATTGTATATTATTATATTAATTAATATGTTAACTACATATGTTATAATAAGAAAAAGCTAACAGTAGAAAGTAATTACGTATATTGTACACAATCATCGCATATTATCAAAGATTGAACTTATCAAAATTATATCTGAACACAAAACTTGTTAAGATTTGCTTGCTTAAGATTTGTGTAGCCTCAGTGCCGATATAAAATTTCACCATCACGTCTCTTCGATAACGTAATTACTGACTTTTATCAGCCTATAAATTATATCTTTCCAAAATTGCATCGTTTGACACGATTTTATTAGCAAGCTCTTCTGAATGGCTATTACATGTAATGAGCGATTTGAAATTGATTTTCGCGCGACTTTGCTTTCGGAAATTGGTCCTTTTGAAATAATTACGGTCACAGTCGCGGAAGCCCCGAATCAACGTTCGTAAAAGAGAAATAACGGAGGAGTTTGCGGCCAGAGATATATACTTCGTCTCAGTAGAAACTACGACGTGTCCTTTTATTTGAGAAACACCGAAGCGAGAAAGAAAGAAAGAGAGAAAGAAAGAAAGAAAGAGAGAGAGAGAGAGAGAGAGAGAGAGAGTGCGTGACGTCGTTATTAATGTCGAACAAAAACACTGAGATACATCACACAGGCGCCGGCGGCCACCTAAGTAGCTGGGGGCGGAGAGATCTGATGGGCTGGTACCGGACACACCAGGATGATAATTAATAGTTTTATGATATTAGAAATTTGCGCAACCGAGCAGAATCTATCGAAATGTCAAAACAAAGACGTAGTTACCGCTACTTATAATGTGCTTTGTTTCGCGATTTGTCGATGACTGATATTTTCTGCGCGATTTTTATTTCTTTTTTCTCTCGGAATTATTGATTCGCTTTGCATCATTGTATTTGATTTATTGCTGCACGCGTACGAACGACATTTCAACGCGCAAAAGTATCGTATTTGAGAAACAAGAGAAACCTTGAGAAAAAAAATATGTTAATTGCATCTCAGAACACAAGTAAATTACAAGATTTTGAGTGATTGATTATTTAGTCGTATCGATTTTGTTTAAAATAATCGTTCCAACAAGTGGCATGTTGCTGTCATACATTAGAAATCGAGATTCAGCATCGTGAACAACGAAAAAAATTGCTGCGCACAGCTGCATTACGCGGCATGAGTAGCAACTCTTACCAGGAAGCCATCGGCTTAGGAACACCCATATCGCCTCGTTGCTGGTCTCTTTATTTTTCCTTCTACCTATTTTTTCTTTCTTTCTCTTTCTTTCTACTGTCTTTTTTTCTTTCTTTATGTTTTAAGATTATGTCCGTAATTCATGTATACACGGACCAACGTTCTTAACGCTCGGAAATTCTAAGTGTTTCGAAATTACTCCGGTATCATTTAAGCGGAAAATGAGACAAAAACAAAAATAGAACTTTACAGATTTCATTGCGCGGAAATATGAAACTAATCATTTACTTATTTTATACAATAAACACATTTCGTTATATAATCATACAAAATACATTTGGAGTCTTGTTTTGGTTTCCATTGCCTGCAGTTCTTGAATCGTAAAGCGTTTCGATGCTATCACAGCTCTACGAATACAACGGAAACGAAGATAAGTAACGGCGCGGTACATAGTCTATTCGCGATTATTGGTATCACTTTTACGCGTGTCATGGTACAGCGTTTATCCGTAATGAGCGGCTGCGTTAATTTTACGTCGCAGTGTTATTTTACGATAAGAATCGTAATCGTCCTGTAAACGTACGCACTTAAATGTATCGACATGTAACGCACGTAATCGTGTATTGAAATGCATTATTGATTATCACTATTATAATCAGTCTTGTTCAGGATATCGTTTGTGATCATTAAATTTTGTAATATCGAAAATACAAAGCAGCTGCGTGAATCAATAAAACTTATCGTGATGTGTCACTGATTTCTCCTAAAAACAACATTTGCTAGTTTTCTGAAAAGCTTAAGTAAATAAAATGAAGATACGTTGATAAAGAAAAGACGTACTAGCGCGAGACATGCGATGCAACAAGACATAAGAGAATCAAGAAGATGATAGAAGAAGAAAACAAGAAGGTGAGAAGAAAAAGTGGAAAGAGAGAGAGAGAGAGAGAGAGAGAGAAAGAGAGAGAAGGCAAAGCTTAAAGGCTTCGATCGGACCCACCGCCGTGTTCCGCGAGACTCGTAATTACAGCTGCAAGGCCTCCGCGAAAGAGAGGCGTCAAAATCACCCTACGATCTTCTTTCCTTGCTCTTCTCAACCACGCGTGATATTCTCCGTTGGTCATTATTGAAATTGATATTTTATTGATGGCCCGCACCATAATCCACGAGCACTTTATTGAGTTATTTCTTGATAATTACGAATCAATAACGATAATTTAACGGTGTCCGAACATTTTGAACCCGCCTCCTTTTTGCTCTCTCCCTGTTCACCTCTCTTCTCATTTTCTTCCCTGCTCGTTCTCTTCTTTTTTCTGCTCTTCTCTTACGTCATTCTTTTATTTTTGTCTGCCGTTGCATCGCGACGCGTACACGCGTGTATCTTGAAATATCAAAAAGTAAAATAACTTGATAAGACCAACAAGCCGATAATCCACAGATGATGGTGACTTTTTTTTAATAAAAAAAAGTAATTACTGCTTGTTCTTATCAAGTTATTGGTTTTAGAGCCGTTTGTTTAACTTCTTTGAAAAGTAAAATTCTAATAATTTTATTTTAATCTTTTCTACTAAATGCGCTTTATATATGTTGTATATATTATTATATAACATATATAATATACATGTTATATATGTTTTATACGCGTATATAAAAAATTTCTTTAATTGTAAAATATTACTTCAAGATATACATATAATAAAGAGATTAAAACAATGATCAAGCGACCTAAAATTATCTCTAGTCTTGCTATTAAATTTTACAGATAACATTAAAAAGAAACATTACTACATCAATAATTATGTTATTGTTACAAGTTCAGATTTAATTTAATTATAGAAGACGTTTTTTATATGCTGAAATTAGGGAAAATTTATGTCGTTTAAAACTACTCATGAAAGTTTATTATAAATTTGAAGTGAAATTCCACGACAAGAGAACAGCATGCGGCAAACGTTGTATCGATGAGAGAATCATCGCATAGAGAAACCGCAGATGCTTCCTCCGCGTTTCTAGTCGACTCGTGATAGGGAATGTTTATTATAATAGAAACGCGTTATCTCTCTCTCTCTCTCTCTCTCTCTCTCTCCTTTCAGACACGTTGATACTCATAAACAGATCCATTTTATGATTCCTCGGTTGTTTTTCACTACGCTTTTTGCTTCACGCTGGGTCTTGCGGAAGATTATCGTGAGAAGGGAAAGAAATTCAAAGGTAGGTCTCTACGATGGAACACCTACCGTGATAATTACGTGACATTTTATTTTGCGACTGCAAGGGATTTTTTCCTCGCCTCTGTTCCGACTTCGTAGCAGACTCGATTGGTTCTTCCCCACGAGCTAGGCTTTAGATCAAATCGTTTCACGTCTGAAGTCGATACAGCAAAAAAGAAACGCAAATGAATTTATAATATTGAAATCAAGATGGGAAGAATGCACTACCGCTGCAACTTGTAATTCGCTAACAGTATTGATGTATGATCAAATCTGTGAAAACTTAATTAACAGGATTAAGCAATGACATGGCAAAACCGAATTACATTCTATAAGAATACTACATTACAATTAACTATATTTATCTAAAAAGAATAGCAATTTTACAATCAAATAACTCAATGTTTGTTATATGTTTATTGAGAAATATTTAAGTGCTATCTAGTAAATCGTATTAATAAAGTTCTCGTTGAGAAGTCTGATTCATACACAAAGAACAAACAATTTTATTAAACAACTTCAACAGTTCGCGTGTATAACGGTGATCGAGGTCGATTATTGACGTACATTTCAGTCTTTAAAACTTTTTCTCGGAAATCATGACTCAAATCATTACAATGCTAGAAAATTTGAGACTTTTACGAATTAATTTATTCTTATACAAAATATGATTAGTGTTATATTGCTTTGTGAACATAAATAAAATGTGTATTTTTTATTTGTTTGTATATTAGCTGAGGATAATTAAAAATAAATAAAACGTCTCAACAGTATTAGAACTACTTTTTATTAATCATTTTTCATTACTGATGAATTATAGATCATATAAGATTTATATCAATTTAGATTATTCCCAAGAGAGCTTGTTATTTGATTAATTAAATATAAAAAATATGACTTGATAATAAGCTTTTATAGTAAGCTTTTAAAAGGAATGTAATATTAAAAATATTAATAGTAATATACAGAAGAAACAAGTACTTATACACGTTTACAATAAAGATGGAAAGTTACATGTTTTCGTATAGATACTCATTTAATTAACAACGCATTACACCATCCGTGTAAGAAACCACGTAAATAGTCGTGCAGAATTTACAGTCACTTTTTGATCGACTTTTGACTACGAGCCATGCTGCAGCAAGATTGTTCCACTATATGGATGGGTGAATCCATGCGAATGCGCGAATGCGTGTGCTACATTATGTTACTGTCTGTGCATATAATAACGACGCGACCATACCGAAAAAGCGCGATGATTCAGAGCTTTCTTGCGCTATATCCCGCCAGTTAAATGCTCGCATCTATATAGCGACTTGTGGGTGGACATGCGACATGAGCGAGAGGACGACGAAACAAGTGCAGAATATGTTGCGTTCCTTCTTGTCGTCCACAAACTGCTATTTAAGGAACAGGATAAAAGGGGTTAATTAATATCATATTCTGCGGAAGATTGAGCTGTCGCCTAAGATAACGTCGTTGCTGATATCTTGGCACATTGTTATATTTGCATTTGAATTATAAACGAGCATGTATTATATTTTATTTATATACATATACACATATATACACACATATACATACACACATTATAAGTACACTAGTAGATCTTAGTAGATTTTACACAAATGCGCGCTATTAATTTAATCCTGAAATGTCAAAACTGCACATTTGACAGCTATGTAAAAAGTTATATAAAGTAAACCGAAAAAAAAACCATATTTAACAACATCGCGGAAAAGAAACGACAATGAAATATTGACACGCAAGAGATGGATTTATATATTTTCGTTTATATAGCTTAATTTTTTTATCTATTTATCTATTATTATTATAACAACTAAGAATGAATTAAATGATTGAGAAATGTTACAACTTTTTAGTTTCATAGAGAAACTTAAAAAGTACCATAATATACAGTTACTTTCTGAGAATACATAAAAAAAGATTATTATCGGACTTTACGGCATCGTCCGTGTGCTCGCATATAGAAATGCACATTGTAATTATTCTCGTGTGTATTCTCTATTACTACTTTCCATTAAGTATCATATTGTATCGTCATAACGTCAAAATGTCGCAGCTAGTACATAGTTAATAACGATCACGAAGAGTCGCTATCAAGTCTATTGATCGTCGTACGTGTGATCCGCGAGAATGTATAGTTAACGATTATCTAAAAGACAACCAATACGATCAATTTGTAAAGAGGAGAGAGAGAGAGAGAGAGAGAAAGAGAGAAAATATCAACGAGATATCGTGAATTATGTCCGAGTATAGAGGCAAAAATCGATAGTCGCAAAACTTAATCTGAGATCGCAAGTTTAACTGTCGATCTCAGATTAAGTTTTGCCGATAAGAGATCGATCTCTTCTTCTCTTTTGCTAGTGTTTGATCACCAAAACGGCTTCGTTAAGAGGGTACTGGATACCGACTATAGAGACCTGTAAACCGACGTTTCGTAGTTCTGCTCTAGTTTCGTATTTACTGCATTAAATCG
>QVOA01006839.1:0-16341 GCA_014825685.1 Pseudomyrmex cubaensis | reverse complement strand
TTTTTTATGTAATAAAATAAATCTTTAATTAACTCTTCGCGCGCTTATAAATTTATGCGGACATTGTGCAATATCGAAGTTTTAATTGAAGACTTGGTTGCACGGCGGCTTAAATGCGCGGTCGCTTTAATCATAAATGTCGATGTTGAGTGAAATCGATACTTGTCTTTCCACGTTTCTGTCTTGCATCTTCCGTTTTGATAAACGACGCTTTCCCGATAACATGTTTACTTTATGAACGTCTATATTATGCACATCGCGCGACACAACAATAGCGAGAGGTGCAAGAGGTGCCAACGGCTACAGAGAGTACAAGTGTCTGCAGCAACTCTACTCGAGGGCGCCTCTTCCTCCATGGAGTGATAACTGCGCTCAAGATAATATTATCATCGATCTTGTCCAACACAAACGCGAGGAACAGGTTCTCACTTTGAACCAGGAAATGAGATTAACATTCAACCGCGTTCCTTTTCATGACGTCGGCATGACGAGGAGACGTCGACGAAAGTGCGAGCAAATTTACACACCCTTTTAATCACCCTAAAATTCTTTGGGGGGGGTTTTACAAGGCCGCTTTCGCAAAGGCGATAATTAGGCGAGATAAAATCGTCTACTCTGAAAAGACTAATTACTTCGCAACGAGATTGAGATATTTGCGTAAAACATTGACGTTATTTTTTTTTTCTGAATGTGAACTCGTCCGTACCGTGGATTTTCGTTGGAAACTTTTATAATTATGCGCCTCGCACATGTGACACACAAAATGTTCTCGTCCGTTTTTATTATGAAAAGTACATTACCTATGTGCGCTAAATGTCCCGCGGGACGTGACCGATCAATTTGATCGCCTGTCGTTGCTTCCGTTCTTTTATTTAGCGACAGTGCGATTTGTCATAAATATGTTTGTGGGGCGCAAACATACACTTGACTCTATCGCGATATAGAAAATTATACCTGTATCAGTCGTAAAATATAAGCGATGCAATAAACATTAAGTTGCATAACTGTGTTTCTTTTTTTTTACACAAGAGACCAATTATTTTCTCATTTCTCGTGAGAGAACATATACGTATGTATGATAAAATAGATAAGTAAAGATAAAATCTTGAGAGATGAAAGACAGGACAAGATAAAGACAATTGTATTAATATAAATTTTTTTTTTTTTATCTACGTTCCACGCATCTATTGATTCCTTCTGATATTTTTAAAACACAACGACACAAATTTACGTCACGTTTGTCATTAGTGCGCAAATATCGTTTACTTGAAGAAAGCGCGAAATGGAAACCCGATCGAATGTGCGTACGTGCGCCAGTCGCTTCGATGAAAACTATAGTTCTCTCGTCATCGCAAACCGCTAATTAACGCCGTGCAAAGAAATACGAAGGCAAACGAAGGTCGTGCAGTATAACGGGCAATGAAGCATTTAATGCCGCATTGAGAAGCCGTCAAAGGCTCATGACTTACAACCATAATTAAAGACGCAACACACTACAACACGACAGTACAAACAAAATTAATGAACGGAGCACTTTGCGACGCGCACGGCTTGACGCTAAAATCTTGCGGTGAAAGAAAATATAGATGCAAGGCGAGATTAGAGCATACGTTACTTTGTGTGTTCTCTCACGCGATATTGTCTCTCTATATATATCTGAAACTGTCCTAAGAGCGACTCTTCTCCCTTCTTTTCCAGTTAGTTTGCAACATTATTGTCTATAAAGAAACTTGCGAGCACAATATTGCAAGGGAAAACATGCATCGTGCGTGCAGCAACGCGCGTCAGAAAATAAAATAAATTTTTCAAAATTAATGCACATTTCGCACAAAGATATTTACAAATATACAAAATGTAAGAATAATATACAAATAATAAAAATACGAGATAACTGTTCAGAAACTGCTTAATTTCTCGCGTTCGCAAACTCGGACGCAATACAGCGTGTGTTCGATACAGTTTCGTATACGGCGACACATTGCAACAATTCACCCCCTTCGCGAATAAAGCGGCATCGCTTGAAACACCGGCCCCGTAACTTCGCGGGAATGCGCGACAGCTGTTGCGAACCTCCTCCGGTTTTTCCGTGCGACGACCTCGTTTTTAAACGCGCGGTTTCGGATTTCATTCGCGTGAGATAATGCGTCAGCTCCGGAGCTAATAAGCGATGCGAAACAGCCGGAACAAGTAGCGACTTATGAGCTTCAAACAAGTCCGCGAAGGAGAAAATGACGAAGGGTGAGAGGATGGAAGGGGAAACAGCAATAACGGCCGTGTCCAATATAACGGCGCGTGTTTTCCTTTTTTTTTTTCTTTTTCTTCTCTTTCTCCCGCGTTTTTTTCTCATCTTCTTCTGCCCCCATTAAACATACGCATAGTATCCGAGATTACTTTCTTTCGCCTTATACGTCTCGCGCGCGCATTCACGGTGTCAATTTCATAACTGACCGATCTGCATTCCACCCTCCTTTTGCCGTCGTTAAAAAGGAAGATTATTTTCTCTCTTTTTTTTTCTAAAATTATAATGTGCTGTGTTACGCGCGTCGTCTGAGGATAATATGCATTGTCTCACTTTACAGATATTTTATAAACACACTCTTCTCTCTCTCTCTCTTTTAAAATTCATCAGTTTTATCGCGTAGTAAAAAAATACTTTGCTATTCATAGACCTGCGCGCATGGCACTTTGCGGCACGGCAATCATCTCGCGGGTCTCATTAAGGGTTAACGTTCTCGTCGCGCTATCATCATCTCTCTCATTGTTTCGGCGATGCCTCCCGGCTGCGGTCTCGTTATGTTGCGCTTGACAAACACGCGCGTTGGCGTATGTAAGGAGAGAGGACACGGAGCGTAAAACTCGAATAAACGTAATCGGATCGTCATCGTAAAAAGTGAAATTCGAGGATAAAAATGATTAGTAACTGTCGTGTCTTAGACTGAAAATTCCGTCACGAAGATAAAAATTCTCACGTTTGAATTTTTTTTCAAACAAAGTATCTCAAAGTATATCAATGAAAGATGTATCGCACTTAATATGATCAGAAAAGTGTCAGCCGTTTTTTTTTTTTCTTCTTTAAACTTTCTTGAGATATCGACACCTGCATGACGACACGCTCTGCTCGCATGAAAAAAAAAAACAATATGATCACTTATTCTGTCGTATCCGCGAGAATATTGATATTATAAGCTTTAATCTTCGATTACGTCGTGTACACCACGTATAAGCTCTTCTCATTGCTCGGTTGTCGGTGTGTTCAGTCGGTTCAGGAATTTTTATTTTCTCCATACATTACCATGGAAATGTCGCGCGCCGCGTACAAAAGGGATTATCGTCCGTGCCATCGAAGCATCTGATACCGAAGGTGGATGTATTTTTGTTGTAAATATGTAATAACGCATGTATTTATATGATATATGGAAAAAATAAGAGTACGTAGATTTTCTCGAGCGAGAAACCTACCTCGAAAATTGAAGCGAACAAAAGCAGTTTTCTAGTTGAGTGCAGCAAAAATTGTAGAGATTACGTACACGTGCTTCGTGTGCCCGACCCGCGTATAATCTAGATATCTTGATAAAATATATACGTCCACGTCAGTGAAATTACCACTTCCTGTTTTTTTCAGCGCTTTTAAGCTATAAATTTTATTTGATCATTGTTAGATCGTACGTTTCGTTCTCGAAAACAATTTAATTTATAGCAGCGAGTTTTGTCGAGATTGTGAAAACACACACACACACACACAAACTCGAAACTTTTCTAAATAGAAAAATATAATAAAACTTGTTAAAAATGGTACGTGTCAAAAATTATAAAAATGTCGGAACTATGTTTGAATATATATATAAAATATTTTTCCTGTTATGGAAAAATTTTTCATGCTGTTTGTGAATACTATACTTGTCATAAATAATATGTAAAAATAATTATATTTTAATTATATTTTAAATATAATTATGTCACTAATAGCGTATATAAGTAACTTTATGTGAATGTAAAAGTTAACAAAAATCGCATTTTATTGTTTATAAAAATTAAGTAAATTACGAGAAGATATTAAATGTATAAAAATTTAAACAACCTAAATAAAAAGAAAATAATATTGAGGCAAGTTAGAGATCCACAGCTGCACAGCATTGTCGGTTTTAATAAATGATAGAAATAGAAATTGATAGAAATAGGTAAAGGCTGTTAAAAGCCAATGTCTCCGATGTCTCTGCGTAAAATGATCTTCTTTCTTATATCAAAAAATATATAACACATATACAATACTGTGTTGCGCATCAGAAACATTTATCAGCAATTAATTAAAAAGAAAGATGTGTATAGTTGCTTATTAAAATAAAAAATAATTTGCGCAAGTTATTTAACTAAATCTTCTCAAATAAAAGTCTAGTAATTTTATTCTTAGATTTGCTTTTTTTTATATAAAAGACATTTGCTAAAAGTATTTAGCAATATATGAATTTCTTATTACGATAATGATAATGAGAAAAAGAAATTTGTTTTACTACAATATTGTTTGTTAATGAATGTTTCTTATTTTTGGCACAATAAAGTTTCCAGAAATAAATCTGCCTTTCTTTATTGAGAAAAAAGCAAAGATCATCGTTTTGCTATCCGAGACTGAATACTTTAATTTCTGACTCACGTAACACAAGTTTGGTATATATATATATGTATTATTAGGTTTTTCCGGCATTCAGTTACGTTTTTACATATCTTTTTTCTAAATTTTTTATATTAACAAAAGAGTACACAAATAGAGATCCAAACTCTTTTATTAACATAACAATGTTCGCTAATATTTTGTTAGAAAAAATTCTTTACTCGCTACGTATCATCGGATTTAGATTCTTTTTTTCCGGAAGTTTTCAGTTTTATGTATTTTATGTGTAAACAAAGAAAAATTGAATTGAAAACTATAATCGGCTTGAAAAAGATTTCGAAACAACTAAAACCAACAGGATAGAGAATAAACTACGATAAAATATAGAATGTATACATTATTGTACATTATATTTGAGGATTCTCTAAAAAAAATCAACGAAAAATATATTTCATGCAATAAAGTGGTACCTATCTCATTCTTTTTATTTAACTTCTTGTTTACGCACCGCGTAATGTATGTCACACATGAACTATTCGAAGTACAAAGTTTTCTCATTTCTATATGTGATAACAATAGACTTGTGTAAAAAACAGAAAAAATAAGAAAAACTCGATTAAAAAAAAAAATAATAATATATGACATTATAATTATATTTTATTATTATCTTTCAAGAGATGTGCAAAACTGAATTCAAATATACAACAAGACGCATAAATATACAGAAAGATGTACAAAACAATATACACTGAAGAAAGATATGATTCAAAGGTGAACTGCTCACCTGTTGCTGAAACTATCGTCAAGACAGGTAACAGACGCGCTAGGTTTCTTTGGTCGCTGAAAGAAATACGGGGAACTTCTGCTACGGGCTTCTCTTCCCGAGGAGATAGAACTTGTCTTTTTTTTTTTCTTTTACACAAGCGGTTGTTTCTTTTCGTCCTCACGTATTGGAGAGTGCAAGGATGTGTTGCGAGGATGGCTCCTTCGAGTGTGAGTCACCGACGACGACGCCGGGCAACGCGTCGGAATACGCGCGGGAATGACGCCCGAAGCGTCGCGACGCCGGCTTTTATAATGTGTGTGTGCGTCGGGTGCGCCTGTGCGTTGCAGAGGAGCCACCACAGACCCCCGTGTGTCTTTCTCCTTGTGTGTCCCTTGCGTGTGTCTCTCCGGTGGTTCTCTCGCGTGTGAATGCGGGGGTCACATCGACACGTGAAACCACGCGGAGGTCATTGGAATCTATGAACGATTATAGAAATGTGAAAATTCACAGATCACCCTCCTCCCCCTCCAAACAATAAAATTTGACGCGAAAACCGTGAATCGTTACGTTAGCGAGGGCGCGCGCACGTTTCGGTTGAGTTTAAACTTTAGCTCGATTTATTTAATATCGCAAGATTTTTATTATTCAACAGAGATATAAAAAATCTCGCTGTAAAAAGAACTGATTGCTAATACACGACGTAAAATTTGCAAATTTCTATTTAAATTGCATATGTATCGCGACCACCAAGCAGCTCGCGCTTTCTGACGTAGTCAGCGTAAACTCGCGCGGTCGTTAACAAGTAATCATCGCAGAATATTATGCACTAAAACGCAAACATCTCTGCATATTTTAAATTTCACCTTCAAACGAGTAAGAGAAAAAGAGAAAGAGAGGCAGATTACTTTCTTATTACGTTACATCCTTTCGACCTTTGAGCGTTAACAAGTCTCATCTCTCTCAAGGGGTTTACTTTCGTTATTTGCGACTTACCTCCGACGGGAACAATCTCAATCCTATAATTACGCCATCATTTCGTGTTACCTGTAACAGCGATCTGTGTGTGACCGTGCGAATATCTACGTCGGACGAAAGTTTTCTCGTAAACCTCGTGCCGTTCGCGCGATGCAGGCGGACTATCCGGCAAAGCCTTAATCCGCGCTATGCGTTTATGGATAACGTCATACGGTAGATGTGCAGCACGCATCAACCACCGCACCGGTGGTTCTATCGGTGGAGTTTCCACGGGATTTTCCGCTAAACCGATCGTAAACGAGCGGAACTTGTTCGCTCAACAGCGCGCTCCGTACCGTTTGTCGTCGTAAAAGTTCCGGCCGCGAAAAGGACTCGCGAAAGACGAGGAAAATCCGCGCGGAAGAGTCGCATTTGCATGACTGGACTGCGAACGAAGACGTTCCGAGATGTGGAAGAAGTCACGTCCTGCTTGATCACGAGCGAACGCGGACGAGAGAGAAAATCAAAGTTGAAGATTGAAAAGCCGGAGATTTTCCAAAAAGTATGTCACGCGAATTTTTTCAAAAAACGTGCAAGTAATACTTAAAATAACACGTGAAAAAATTTCAATGACATTCTCAACAAAAGTTGTGCAATTTTTATTTGTTTCAGTAATTAATTTCAGTAATTTTTCAGTAATTTTTTCAGTAATTAGTTTCAGTAATTAATAGCGTAACGCGCGCAAAGAGACGCGAGAGAAAGACGCCGTAAAAATGCATTCTTCTCGTTTCTCTTCTCTTAAAGGCTCTCGATATATCGGTATCGCATTTGCTTTCTGAATAAATTATGTTACGCGAAAAACGAGAGGAGAAGTTTAAGGCGAGTAATTTTTGCGACGAGCAATGTCGGGAATGAAACGCCAGGAACGCGAGACGTAATTTCAGGAACGTCAGGAACGCTCTTTTTTTTTTTCACCGTGTGTATATAGTTGACATTTTTTCCTGTAAAAATTTTCGCTTCGACGTAATTGGGGATATCACAGTTTGTCTTCTATCGGGATTCACGCGATAATTCTCCGCACGTCGTCCCACGCGGACGTATAAAGTGCGCGCTAAAGATAAGGAAAAAAAAAAAAAAAAAAACCATCGCACTCTTTGCATAGCATAATAGTGTCCGTGCGTTACTAGTGCGCCTCGTAAAAGCGCGCGTAGGTATCGCTATCAGAGCGATACGTGATGATGATGCGGGAAACCAACCGCTCGCGCTGCTTCGATTCTCACGTGGATTTTGGAGGCGAGCGAGCGAAATCGTCGTCGTCGATATCAAACGATGCCGATATCGTCGCGATCATTAGCGATGCGCGCCGCTTTGATATTAACTCACGGTTCACGTTCGAGATGACTGCCAGGAGGAGAGACTGATAACGTCTCTAATAAAGCGCGAAGATCGTAAATCGCCTGTCGTTTGCATCCGCGACGCTCACGCGCCGGAGGTGAAGTTTCTCCCGCGATTCCGGAGTCCGAATGATGTCGTAACGATCGATACTCGGCGCTCTCGCTTGAGATAGAGGATGGCATTATCAGCGCGCGCGGAGCGTAACAAAAGGAAAGGGAACGAAAGATAAAGAGATTGAGAAAACGGTGCATCTCTCGTGCGATTAATTCTTACGATCGTTCTCGTTTAAACGCCCACTCCACAGAACATTTTTAAAGGCGTCGGGGGAGAGGAATTTTTTAATGTCTCCTTTCTCGCGCGCGCTCTCCGGGTCGCGCTGAAGAGACGTTGTAAATGGCGCTGTTCCCTGCTGCTCGTCCTATCCTCATGTGGATATTAATCCCGTTAACGCGGCATAAAATGAAACTGGTCTCGCGTTTATATAGCGGACACACAAGCAACACGGCGACAGAAGAAGTTGGCGGAATCTAACGAGGAAATTGCACCTCGAGAAAGAAATATGAGAGATCAACGAGGCGTTTCTCTCTAATTAGGTGCAATAGCGAGGTACTGCTTTTTAATTAATTGTATTGCTCTATAATTGCGAGTGAAAAGGTGACAAACGCGATGTTAGATGCTCTGCTACCGAGAATATTATTGCAACAATGCGATCGAGATACTCGCACAAAATAAATGCCAATATATTTTATTCTCGGAAGCGCTTATTCGGAAAGTGAACATTAATAAATACGTTTAGAAAAAAAAAGAAATAATGTAACAAATCAAAACACAATAACGTACGTAAAATTTTATTATTAATTACCTTATCGATTACATTGTACGGTAAAATTGTTTATTCGTGTGCTACTTGCAAAATCTCCGTGTGTCTCTATAGATTTTCCTAGTTTAATCTTGCACAAAATAAAAAGTTTTGCGCGGGGCGGAAAATGAATTTTCATCAGATCAGGAAGAACGAAAATCTATCTGTGATAGCTTATGTACGAGTCTCCCGAGTTTTCCCGACTTTCCAGGAAGCTCAGCTCGCGCTCGGAGGTCAATCAGTTACTTCCGCCTCAGTTAGCGCTGCAGTACAGACACTTCAATCACTCTCGTTTCACTTTTGCTTAACTAGAACTGGATAACTAGATAACGCGAAGAGCACGATATGTAACACACACACACACATACACACACACACGCACATATCGTGCCATACGTTTTAGAGATAATTGATGTAGATAACAACGATCAGACACGGCGATATTCGCGCCGAAGTTCACGCGCGATACCAATCGTGAACATTTCACGATTTTACGTGATCGATGTCAACGATAATTCGGACATTTGTCGTCTAATTCTAAAAGTACAGCCGAGCGTGTCGAAGATCGCGAGCGTTATATTAATTACGATAATTGACGATAAATATGTAAGTGTCTCTAGGAAAATTATCGTCTCAACGATCGTGTTTGTGGTCCCCGCCGTTGTCACCCTTCTTGTAGCTCCACTTCTTCCCGTGCTCGTGTCCCTCCTTCTTTCCGTGATTCTCGTGTTTATCGTAGTGATGATCGTGACCCTCGTCGACCTTGTGGCCCTTGTGTTCGTGATGATGTCCGCCCTTCTCGTACTTGGACTCTTCGCCGTACTTCTTATCCTCATCCGCCTCGTCGTGGTGGCCCTTCTTCTCGTGGCCGCCCTTCTCCGATTTGTGCTCGTGGTGATGCCCGCCGTGCTTCTCGGTTTCACCGTCCTCGTGGAATTCGTCGAAGAACTCGGTCTTCTTCTCGTACTCGTCCTGCGAATAAAAAATACATTAAGATTAAGACAAAAAAAAAGATTAATTAATTTGAAATTTATTGTCAAGATTTCTTCTCCCTTCACCTTCTTGTGCACCGAGTGCTCGCCGTGCGTACTGTGGCCCTTCTTGTGCTCGCCCTTCTCGCCGAATTCCGCGGTCTTCTTACCCTCTTCGCCGTGATGATGCTTCTCGTGATATCCGCCTTCTTCCTCGTGCTTCTTCTCCTCGCCATCCTTCTCGTCGTACTCGTTAGTGGCGTGTTCTTTGTCGTGATGTCCCTTCTCGGCCTTCTCGTGCTCGTGCCAGACTTTATAGCCCTTTATAAAATAAAGTAATAAGACTCGAATGTCGCGACCGTTACGAGAATGATTTTTCGGTGGGGAAAAAAATAGAGAGAGAAAAGAATACCTTGTCCCCCTTTTCCCCGTGATGTCCGTGATGCTCCTCTTCGTGCTCGGCACCTTTGCCTTCTTCGAACTTGTGATCTCCCTCATGATGATCTTTGTGCTTGTGCGCGTGTTCCTTGGATTCACCGTGCACGTGATCGCGCACCTTCTCGCTGCTATTATCCTTGACCTGTGGATTAACGTGCTGATGTTCTTCGCGAACATGCTTGGTCTCGCTGTATTCTTCGTCATCCTTGCGTGGGACGTTCTTTCGTTTCTTCTTGTACTTTTCGTCCTGTTCGCGATCTCTAAAACGTCGAACGCCAAACGTGTCCTCGTCGTCGTCTTCGCGTTCGCGATTTTTTCGATTCTTCTTGCGCCGACCGTTGCCCGTCGATTTTCTCTGATCGTAGCGCGTGCTGTATTCCTTGTCTTGCTCGTTGTCGTCATTGTACCGTGAATCAAAACGCTTCAAGTCAATGTCGTAATCGTACTTGTCGCGTTGACCGTCTCGTTTCTTTTCCTCGGAATCTCCATCCCGACCGTATTGACGATCGTTAGGTTCGTTGCGTAGTTCTTTGGTATCGACATACTCGTCCTCATCAGTTCGGTCCTTGCTGTTCTCGTGTCTCTCATAACCGCTGTCGTTTTTATCCTCTTTATCAGTTTTATCCGGTTCATAAACGCGTCTCTCTTCCTGATGACGATCTTCTTTTGTTTCCTCCTCGCGATAGTTTTTCTCGCGTTGCGGCGCGCTCGGCGTTTCGTGAATTATTTTGTAAGCGTCATCATTGATCTGAATTTTGTAATTTCCGCGGTTCTTATCGTCCGAGGTGGTTTCCTCTTCTTCTTCCTCTTCTTCTTCTTCGGCGTTACTGGCGTCATCGGCACGAGACTGATCGCTCGAGTCGACGGTTTCTTTCCTGTCACCGTCGAGCTCTTTTCCACCTGCGTTTTGCGAAACGAGCAACCTGCTGTTGTAATACGGCGCGAGCGGAAGCCTAGTGGGAACGATCGGTTCAACTTTCGGCAACGTTGGAGAAAAAGGACTCAAAGTTGCGTAAGGAACGGTCGAGACTTGCTGTGAAATTATCACAGGCTGCTGCAGTGGTTGCTTCAAGTTTTGATAATCCTGCGTAATCACTTTCGGTGCGTTATATAAGTTAGCAAATTGATTGTACAACGAAAGTTCGAGGTTTGCGTTTAAATCCGATTTGTCATCACTGGGAACGTTGTAAGCCGCAATTTTCGGCTGAAGTTTGTACGAAACGGACGCCGGGCTGGGAATGAGAACTGTAGTCGCGGGCTTCTCCGTGACGCTGTAAAAATTCAACGAGGCAGAATTTAGCTGCGCGTTAACCCGAGGATTCTTCGGAGTTGTGCTGATTGCGTCCAGGTAATCAGCAAAAGCGATTTTTGCTGCCGGACTTGTCTCGGTAGTAGCGACAATCGTCGCTGAGTTTCCATCGAGATTCCCGTGCCTCACGCGCTTTGTCGGCACATAGTGACGCGCCGGAGACGGCGCAAAAAGATCCGTCGGGAGAATCAGCGGAAGAACGTTCGCGGAAGAAGGAGCGATTTTTTGATGATTCAAACCGGCGTTCGCCTGGCTCGATTTCTTGTACGTCGTCGCCTCGAGATTCGCGACGACAGGCAAGGTCGTAGGCGGCTGCACGACGGAAAACGGACGTGGCGCGAGAGTGTAACTCGACGAAGAGGTCAAACGAAGAGGTCTGACCACGCTCGGAATGTTCAAGTTGTTCAAATTGCTCACGTTGAAAACGCCGTAAGTGTTACTGTTATTCAAACGCAAAGTAAATGGAGGTACGACTTGAGTCGACGACTCTTGTACGTTCCATTTGCGACGATCCGGCTTTGCCGTCGCGCTGGAATGAATATTTGATGACCATTCGAACGATCCGTTCTTCGTCTTCTCGTTGTATTTCCCATCGACGTATCCACGCGGTGTGGTGATCGATTCGTCATCGGTTTCTTCGTCGAGTTTTGATGACGGGCTCGTGACTGTGCGATTTAGTTGTAAGTACTTCTTAAATAATTTCATCTTCTTATTTTTTACAGAAAACGGCGCGCCGGGAAAGTCAACATAGGAACGTGATTTCTGCGTGTCATTGTTGTTTACCGAATTAATCGTCGCCTCCGCAACGTAAATAGGCTTAAGATTCTTCGTTATCTGGGTCAAATAAGGATTCGATGTCGCACCGGCATTCCTCGTCGCCAATGCGGACGCTTGCCGAGATATGTTTCGCAGCACCTCGTGATAAGTTGCATCGAGATCCGTCGCTGGCTCCGTGATCTTGTCGCGCGCATCTGAAAAGGAAGAAGATTGATCCTGTCGAGTCAAAAAAAAAAAAAAAAAGAATAATCTCGATTTATTTACCGGCGTTCTGCAGATTGACAATTTTCCTTTTGGCTTTTCTCGACGTGATCCTCTGTGGCTCGTATTTTGCGATCACTCGCTTCAGCGTCTCCAGATCGTCCTCAGTGATCTCATCTAAGATCGACGACGCCGCATTCTGATCGAAGTTCGACGTTTGTTTCGAGCGTCTCCTGCGTGTCTGGCCGTTGGACAGAAACGCGAGCACCTCCTCGCCGATCTTCGACGGATCCTCCGCCACCGCGCTCGCGGTCACGCGAGTGTTGTTGCCGTTTATTCCGGTGATGATCACTTCCTCGAGAATAATTTTCGAATCGCCAGCCGCGTTTGAAACGCCGCGTTTCGCGACCGCATCATCGATTTGTAATGTCAACTGCGAACACACACGTCAACATTAATTTTATGCAGATTATAACGTCATAAATATGTAAATATGTTTTTGCATATTGCATTCTTTTTTTTTTTTACCGACCGCACAACATCAATGTAGCTTTTGCTCGTTTAAAACAAAAAACAAACAACACCATGGCCTTTTTCATTTAGTCTCGTGCATTTACTTGACACGACATAAAAGAGCAGCATTAATTCATAAATGTGGTAAATTTATACTTGCTAAATATGTCACGCATATAATTAATCAGATTAATGTCAGTTCTCGAACAAGATTCTACGTAATATATCAAAACAATCCATTCGACACTGTGTAATCTGTGCATTACTTATTTATTCGTCCCCTCGCGACCTCATTGCTTTAATTAAAAGTTGACACGAACACGCGCTATCGTCTGTCACTGGCAGCCACCACATTTATTGCGAATCGTACGTACTCTAATGTTTGTCATAGCGAATATTTTACTTTATTGCTAAATATGTTTGTGTTACATACACGTGTTAAAAAAAAAAAAATTTTTAACTCATAAAGTGATACATGTATTAATCTTTTATATATTTAATTAATTAAATTAGTGTCGGTCGATTATTTTTATACTCCACGCTCGCGCGTATCGTATTTCGTCTCGTTAAAAAAATCGTATTTTCAGAATCGTTAACAAAATATTACCAAATGGATTATCAGCAGTAGCGCCGACGCTACCGGTTTCTGGCTGCTTTTCATGATTCTCCGAGTCCGCGACAAACACTGAGCCGCGGTCCTGACGCGGCCGAGCAATTATATCGAGATCGTTTTCTCTATTAGAAAACCACTCGCGAATGATATGACAGTTTCACAGCGATTAGGCGGCACCTCGTAGTGTCGAAGGAGCCGCCACGGCAATCGGTCCTGCATCGATCGCTCCTTCGATTCGGCTTCCTCCTTTCTCTGTCGGGTTGCACAAGATCGTCGCTCGGCCGAAGCCGATCTGAAAGCATCCCGCGCGCGAACTCTCATTATTTACTCTATTATTAACGCGCATTGTGCAACAAGCCGCGCTTTTTTTTTCACAAATAAAATGTCGTAACACGCGGAAAATCCGCTGAGATATTGTAGTCTGCGATTTTATGATTTATTTTTGTATGCGAATGATTTGATGGTTTGGAGCCGCGCACACGGTATTTTGCACCTGCACAGTTGTTGATTTATTCTTCCTCTCTTTTAGACACGCGGCTGTCACAAATTGTAAACGAGCGATATTAAATCAATCAAATTCAAACGGTTGTCACAACGTCTGACACTCGATAATTGGAGCGATATGACATTTGAACATTTTGAATTTTCCATAAGCAGTCGATAACCTTTCCGATTGGCTTTTCGCTTTTGGTCTGGTGTCAAATTGATAATGGCCTTCTTTTTGTTCACGCGAAAACACCGTGACAATGTGCGCTCCGCTTAAATAAGTCACACACGATCACCTGCGGTTTTCCACGTCAGATCACGTAGATTATTGCCTCAAAGATTGAACGGAGCAAATTGCAGTCCCGCTATGGATTGAATATGGATCGAAAGAATTAACCACAAGCCATTACTTTGAACCGACCGTTATCATGATGGAAGTTTGTCTTCTTATTCGGCGCGCGCATTGCTTGGATAAATTAATAACAAAGAAAAACTGTGCGAATATCTGCGATGTGTATTTTGTGCTATATCTCGTAAGTGACAGTTGTTTTACACGTTGTTTTCTCGTAGGTAATAATAATATACTCACTTTCCTACGACAATTTTTAAGATGGCGAATTACGAGAGATAAAATACATACAGGAATTCTGCTCGGCTAAGCGATACTTAGATTCAGATCGATTATGTCAACCAAATTGAAAAAAAGTTTCGCGGCGTGATTTTTCACGCGATCATTACATCAAATTCTGCGTGCATTCAAGCTTAAATGGGCCAATTATAGTTGCTCGCACACCGCGTCGGCGAACTGTGCTTTAATTGAAAGATATAATTGAAGAGAAGTCATTATGCAATAAAATTGTAGTCCAATTGTTTCGAAACTTCAGCGAATCGGATTCGGAACGGGCGGATTTGCAACGTTTCACGTGTTGAAATAAAGAAAGGAGCGCCGTTTTCATCTTGAGATTTCTAATATATTTAAGAAAATAATTCCTCAAAGTAAGTTTTCTTGACAACGAAATCTTATTTGTCGTGCAACGTCTTTTACATAGATCGCACATATTTTTGTATTGCTTAACTTATTCGGAAAATCATCACATTGTGAGGGATAAGTATGTTTTTTCTCTTGATATCTTCGTGCACCGAGAAGAAATCAATTCCAAGTTGCTTGAAAACGATTCTATAGATGATACGTGCTGCGCTAGATCTGGAATACCCTGTATATGTCACACGAAACGATATGTTTACACGAGCGGGAGAATCACAGTAATTTTCTTGGCTTAGTTTGCGACGAACGGAATTTCATGGCTTTTATTCATGGACGTAAAAAGAAATTCCAACTTATTTTCGCTCATGACAGAGTTTGCGTCGGCAAATAGGCGACTTTATCAACCACATAGTGCAATATTTATTGCCCAGATTGATATTTCGTCGTGTGCGTGCATTGATCTTGTTATTATGCGTTATAGCACGAATTAAATTCTCCGCAAAACTTTCTCTTGACGATATAAAAATAAAAATATATCTGTGCATGTTGTACATTCATAAAATTAAAAGTATAAGAAGATACGCATCCAATTTATTATGTTTGCGAATAATAATTCTACAAGTGGGTGTTGCTTACCTTAATATTATGGGGAATTAATATGTATATATGTATCTCTCTCTTTTCTCTTGCAAAGAACAATTGCGTCACCACGTCTACGTAAATTTGCGTAAGCATTAAAGACGAAATGCCGAACCAACTATGTACATAATTCCAGTAAATCAAATGCACACACAATAATTGCTTGAATCGATCGACTTCTTTTTCGAGTCTTACTCGATTCGTGTTTAAAAAATATACTAGCGTGAATGAAATAAGTGAAATGGATCAGTTTTGTGAGGCCAGTTAGGTGAATCTTATTATAAATATATATAATATAATAAATATAATATAGATATTTATTTATAATATTTTATTTGAACAAAATTTTAATAATAAAACTTTAAAATTTCTACATAATATTCGATCTTGCTGGAAGTTGTTTATTCATAATGATTGAAAGGTCTCTTCTGAGAATGTGTTCGCAATCTTTACAATTAAGAAAGAAGAAGAAAGAGAAAGAGAGAAAGAGAGGGAAAAAGAGAGAGAGTAACAAGTTACTTGAAATCCATAAAAGAAAATGTGTACATATAATAAAACAAAATAAAGTTCAATACATCTCTCAGCTTAATTAATGCAGTAATACAATTGTGAAAATGTCGAGGTACAATAGAGGGCTTTGGCTTCTCGTGGCTAGAGAAATCGAATACTTGTAAGTTGTCTCGATGCCATATATTTGCATCAAAATAAATACACAAGTTTTGTTCGCTCGCATAGTGCTATGTGCATCGAAGCACGACCGATTTCATGCTGAAATTTTCACTCTTCTTAGCAATCAGCGTCGTGATGAAGCAAGCTTGTCTGTTCAGGA